>JAVQJD010001933.1:0-56277 GCA_036023655.1 Nannoperca australis
TCAAGACCTTTTCTTTATTTACAAAAAGCCAACAGTCGCACCATGAGCAGCACTAGGCGACAGTGGCAAGAAAAACTCCCTTTTAACAGAAACCTCGAGCAGAACCAGGCTCTAAGTGAGCGGTCATCTGCCTCTACCGGTCGGGCTGAAGGGGGGGAGAACAGGAGGAAGGAGAACATACAGTAGTACAGTACAGTTCTACGTAGAGATGTAAAGTAATAGTTGTGGTAATGGTATTAATGTTAATATTAATAAAAAGAATACTAATAGCAGTATAATACTAGCAATACTAATAATGAGAGCAAAAACAATAATAGCAACATTGGCGGTTGAGCAGGAACACGGGGCAGCAGGTGCAACCACAGATCCAGACTCTGCAGCTGGGGAGGCAGAAAGGACAAGGGTATCTGTCTGCCGTATGCATACTGCAATTTGGTTCCACATAAGAGGAGCTTGATAGCTGAAAGCTCTGGCTCCCATTCTACTTTTAGAGACTCTAGGAACCACAAGGAACCCTGCATTCTGAGAGCGCAGTGCTCTAGCAGGGTGATAAGGTACTATGAGCTCTGTGAGATATGATGGTGCCTGACCATTGAGCGCTTTGAAGGTGAGGAGAATGATTTTAAATTCTATTCTGCATTTTACAGGGAGCCAGTGAAGCTAATGTTGAAGAAATGGGCAGCCTGATAATAGAGAGTTACAACAATCCAGCCTAGACGGGGCCAAGCACAATAACCTCTGTTTTATCTGAGTTTAACATCAGAAAATTGCAGGTCATCCAGGTTTTTATGTCCTTGAGGCATGCTTGAAGTTTGAAGTTTAGCTTATTTATTGGTTTCATCTGGCTTGATCGATAAATATAATTGGGTATCATCTGCATACCAATGAAAATTTATGGAGTGCTTCATAATAATATTGTCTTAAGGAAGCAAATATAAGGTGAATAGAATTGGTCCAAACACAGAACCTTGTGTAAGGAGTATTGATCGTTAACATGTACAAACTGATATTGATCTGATAAATAGGATTTAAACCAGCTTAGTGCGGTGCCTTTAATGCCAATTAAATGTTCTAGTCTCTGTAATCGAATGTGATGGTCAATGGTGTCAAATGCGGCACTAAGATCTTATAGGACAAATACAGAGACAAGTCCTTTGTCTGATGCAATTAGGTCGTTTGTAACTTACTAACTAAGCAGCCTAGTTGGGTCACAGAGACACGTTGATGAAGAAAACATTCAAGTTAGTTGATTAAGGTTGATGTGAGAAAAGCAATCTAAATGTACATCAGGTTTTACAGTTTTTTCTAAGATTCCTGTGTTTGAAGATAAGTCAGTACCAGCCTGGAGGGCTACAACACATATATATCTATATATTCTTGTAATCTGTTTCAACCGACCACATAGAGGCCACAAAAAATAATTTGAACATCCGCACCTACTGTGGTGTAGCAGAAGAGCGTGATGCAAGAAGTAGATAAGGATGATGACATTGAAAAACAAGTTCAAATTAGCAATCTGATGCAACACTATATGTGTCAGAAAACGATTTCACAGCACAACAACATACATCAGAATGAGCAAATAGAGGAATCAGAAAGAGGCAAACTCCTGGTATAATTTTCATTTATTGTTACACTATTTGTTGCAGCGGCCCAAAAACAGCCCAAAATAATACCTGAACCAGTTCAATTTATTGATGAGGATTGGAAGTTGTCTATTTGAATCAATTTTGTGGCTTGTAGTCAAGTAATCAGGTGTTACTTTTTTCAGTGAGTCATTATTTTGGCCCACAGTCCCAAAGTCATGTGAGAATGGAAATCCATTTGTGGTGCTCACAAGAATGAAACGTTTCAGCAGTGTCCCTACAGCTGTTACTCAAATTAAGATCCATTTACCTCCATCGTATTAGTGTGAAGGCATGATATCTCAAAGCCCTGACTTATTAACCAAAGCTATTAGAGCTAAGTCAGAAAATAATGTAATAATTTTTTGTAATTTGGGTAAAAAGACATTTAATAATATCCTGGATTATGATATGTATAGTTGATTATTTACTGACATAAGGGAGTTGTTTGAATTAAAAAATGGCTTTAAACACAAACCAAAACATTTTAAGTTCAGTGTGAAAAGCTCGTTTTTGAACAAAATCTCTTGACTAAAAGTTCCACTTACAAACACGATCTGGAGCTTTCAACTGCTCCTTAAGGGCTTCATTGGTGGATAGAGCTTTCTCAATTGTCATGTCGACTGTGAAGGGGGTGAGCGTCATCAACTAGGAAGGAATGAAACAAACTCCAACTCACTTGTGTGACTTTAACTTACAAATACAGAAAATAAACAATAAAATAATTAATTATTTCTGTTATTTATATGCTAAAATGAACTAATTGAGGCCTGGAGAATTGATATCTGCTGATGTTACAATGTCCAGTTGGCAGCTCTACAGGCTCTCAACATGTAGCTGCAACCATAAAAAAAATATATATATATCTCATATTCAAATAATATCTACAAACACAAATTTCAATTTACACAGCAACTTTGTTTGATGCTACAAAGATTCTTAAAAATGATATCAGCAATGTCCTATGGAGATGACAAGGAATATTAATGTATATACTGCCTGGTCCTTTATAACACCCTGGCTGCAGTATAATAATGCCGCTGTGTCATTTAGAACCAAGTAGTCTAAAAATAAATAAAGCATCAACAGATACCTAGTTTTCACAAATTTATTCACAGACAGATTTCATCAGCAGACAAAATGTACAGGTCAAAGTTGGTTTTGTGCATCTAACATACCATATAATGTGCTCCCTTTCAGTAGTTTTTACTTTAGTCCAGTCTCTGACTCTGGGCTAAGGCTTTAAACGTTGTTCTATAAAACATTCTAACAGTGCTGTTTTTCTCTTATAGATAACACATGCAAGGGAATGCAGAGGGATTATTTTACATTGATTCACAAAAGCATTAATGAAGACAGCAAAAAAAAACTAAAAACAACCCATGACAATAAAAGAGAAAAGCTGATGACAAATGAAAGCATCAAAAAAAAAAAGTGCGTCTTCACCTGTTTCAATTATGATGGAATATTACACAAAACAAAGTGAATGCAATCTAATGCCCATTGCAAGACCTACTGTGCATTTTAAGGAAATGAAATCAGAAAGCGGAACAAGGAAGCAAGAGGAAGGCAAGAGGATAAAGATGCAAGCAAGCAACTAGTCATCAGCAGTTACATGTTTACATTACAGTGAACATGTGAAAAAATAAAATCAATGGATAATGTTTGCTCAGAAAAGCAAGGTTTCATGCTTTGCACAGATGACTGTAGAACTAGACACAAGAGTAACCTCCAGGGCAGGAGAAAAAAAACAAAAGTACAGTCACCTTGACAACATATGGAGACAGTCATCTCTCCCAGCGACGGTAACCATCATACAAATCCCCAGAGGAAGAGGAGAGGTCTTGAAATTATAATTCATTACTGGCTAAAGGACTTTGCTACGAGGAAAATCCTGTGATAGAACCAACAACTTAGTATTGCATCACACACAAAAAAACAGGAAGGTAGTGAAAAGAAAAAAGAAAAACTTTTTTTTTTTTTTTACAAAGAACATTAGACCAAAAGTGCAACTCAGACATGATCAGATCCACAGGAGGATGCTACAGTGGCTTGGGTAGTGGCTGGAGATTTGCCTTTGGGTGGGTGGGATGACACTGATGACGGGTGTTGTTACGCTTCATCGCAGATAACCGTCTCCACCACAAATGTGTTCTCGAAGTGACGGATGTGGTGGCAGTCCTTGTACTCGCGCTTGTTGATGCCTGAGAGGGAAACAGGGTGAGCCACAGAGAGGGGCTTAGTGATGAGAGTTTTGGTGCGTGCTGAACTTCAGACCTCATCACAACAGTTTAAAACAATACAGCTCCTTCTGTCCCTTAAACATAAAACACAAACTGTAACACCATCTATCAAGTGACTAATGAGCTTTTTTAACTTACGTCTGTGGGTGACACGCCGGTTCAGGCGGTAAGTTTCCTTCCCATTGCAGAGGCGATAGATAAAGGGTCCCAGCTGACGCATGTTGTGCACTTTGCCCGTCACCACCATCTCTTCATGGATGAGGTAGGTCTGAGGCAAGTATGTTCCCTTCTGCAGGAGACAGAGGTAGGGTAAGAACCAGCTCACTGGGATAGGTTTTCCAACCGAAACAGTAGAAACAGCCCAAAAACAGACTACAATGGTTGTGCGCACCATAACTTGACAGTGCTGACCTTTGACGGAATGGAGAGCTGCCGAGTCCAAAATGGAGGAAGCTATAGCAAAGCTAGCTGCGTTGACCCATACATGTTGATTTAACCTCCTCTGTCGGAGTATTAGCTGCTCCACAAAACGTTTGTGTTGACAGGAGTCAATGTTACAAGTGTGTGAATGTATTGTCTCGTAAGCAAAAGTGCTAACGAGTATGCTAACTGACAGCTAGCAAGCTAGCCCCTATTTAAAAGTGCATTTATCGAAATTATGTGCAAACCTGAGAACAAAATGGAGCAAAGAAAGAGATGTTTAAAGAGCTCTTGTGGCTGACCAGTGCTAGCATCTTCCAGGCGTGCTAGCTTGGTAGCTGTTAGCTCAATAGCTACTTTAGTTCTCTAACTAGCCCTGCAAGTACTCACTATGTCGCAAAGCCTCTAGCAGCACCTATTTTGTCAAATGTGGACATCTTAACCAGTTCAGAGCATTTCGGAACAGTGATGGCTAAAGGTACAGTCATTCCTTTCCAAGAATTCAAGAGAAAATAGTGCTGATTAAGACATTAAGTTGTATATGATTGCAGCTGTGTTACCTTGACGTTGATAAGAAGCTCCCAAAGGTTGCGTGGAGGCATCACAATGGTGGTGTTGAGCTCAATAACGTAGCACTTGTCCAGAGCAATGTCATGGTAGGCAGTCAGTCCCTGGAAAATAAAGCAACCTATTAATTAACACTCAGTCTTATCGGACTCCTGATAGAGTGACTTAAGGTGTCATGTACTCATAAGCCAGTGTTTCTCATCAGATGCATGTGAATCGTGTTGGCTCTAACTTTATATATCAGTACTCTTATTAAAAGCATGCATATCTTAGATATAATTCTTATTTAATCAACAAAAAGAATCTTTCAATTCATGTTATCTGTTGGCAGTTTTCTTGTGGTAAAATGTGAATCATTGCAGCCATGTTAATGGTTGGGCTCTAGAGATGGCAGTGTCAGCTGGATGGTCCGTCCACCATTTTGGTTGAAACTGAAAAACCTAAAAAGATTATTAATTTTTTTTAATTAAGATTAAGATTTTGTACAAATATTCATGATCCCCAGAGGGTGGAACCAACTGACTTTGTTGATCTGCCGTCTTCTCATCCACTGCCATCGTCAGGTCAAAATTAATTAGCATTAGGCTCAAAGCACTGCATCAAAGAGCCGTTAGCGTGGCTATAGACTGTGGTTTAACTTTTCTTTTCATATTCCTTTTCTTTAATTTGTTTGAAGTGCATCATTAAAGAAGCACCATTATGAGAATATGTCAAATATGTTTGTCCTCACTCTGTGGAAGTCATGGATTATATCAGCGGGGTCACTGCCTCCAAAGTGAGGTACGGGCACAGTGATCTTCTCATAGTTGTCAGCCAAGTAGATGCCGACATTTTCCTCCAGCTCGCGACGCCCACGCAGCGGGGCATACACAGAGTCTTCATACAGCACCCTGCAGTGGAACAGGTTCTCCTCTGGGATCTACACACACACACAAATCAGCATCTAGATCAACACACCAGCTGGAGCGCTCTGAAACAAGTCTGTGGCAAGCATATCCTTGTACAGCAGTGACTCGAGTAAAAAAAACTACGCACATCATTTCATTGATGAACATGGTGTTTGATGTAAAAACAAATCTGAGACACATGTAGCACACAGTACAGTATAATCAGGTCTTACATGAGGTATAAAGTAGTAGCGGTAGACATAAATGGAGGCGAGGACCAGACCGGCCATGAAGACAACCAGGCCAAACGTCAGGCAGCACAGGCCGTTGAGGGGAGACTTCTTGGGCCGCAGTGGCAGGACCAGCTCCTCCTCATCCTGGAACACACACACACACACACACACACACACACACACACACACACACACACACACACACACTTTAATACTGCAGTTGGATGCAAAAAACATTTCCAGGCAGCTTCAATCCAAATTTTAGCTTACACATCTTCACTGTGACGAGCAGCTGAAAATGACCTGAATTAACTGACTGATAAAATAGAAGCTCATATAAATGCCGATGCTGCATTTCAATCAGGAATTAGTAGCACTTCGTCCAGCCAGAAGAAAGGAGCGCTTGGTGATGAAAACTTGACTGAGATGGTGAGTAATCTTCCCAGACGCCTCCAGTCTCGCAGCCCATCTGCCACTGCCACGCGCCCATCCTGTGTTGGCGGCAGGGTGGCACTACACACAGATAGTAGCCACTCACTGTGAGCTTCCATTTACAAAAGTAATGACTAACAGAGTGGCTCAGTGCCTACTGTAGCTGGGTGCAGTGTGGTTGTGGCAAGTTAAATTACCTTTTGAAAACATGGCTCTGTAAAAATGGTTCTTTACAATGGTTGCTATTGTAAGCAGGAAAAAAAAGAAATGCGCAGGGGAAATGGCTGAAACCTAAAAGAAAAAAATATGACAATCCTGTGTGAACATGTTCCAGCAATTTAAAATTGAGATGACACAGAAAGCTTGAAAGCTGTGGCTTTGATTCACAATGTCTGCAGAACACACACACACACACACACACACAAAATTGGGACAGTGTCTGTTTATGCACATTTTCATGTTACAACATTCATTTCAGTTCAGTTAAGCCCGCTGTTCTTTGTGGAAGCATTTGGAGACAGAGGGTGCATAAGGACAAGGCGACACCGGTCTGTCTGTGTATGTGCGAACACGCACTTCTGCGAGAATCAGTTTTCACTTTGTGTTCTCCCACCCCACTGAGAGAGAGAGAGGCTCTTTCACACCAACTGAGAGCGTGACACACCATGAGGCCTGTCTCCTGTTCAATACATTTCGATGAACAGATTCCAAAGTCACACAGCCGCACTCAGCCAAGCCTTTTACTTTTGCAATATTCACTTTATATCTATGCCCGATGTCCTATCTATATTCCATTGTGGGCTCATGTATCTTTGATTGGGGTTGAGGCGATGCTGGGATGCTTCTATGGCAAAGTTGAGGACTCCACTGTCCTGCCTCCTTCAGAGCTGTGAAAAATAATATTGCATGCGCTGTAAGCCACGGCAGCCCATCTGCCATTTTGTCAGCCAAACCTAATGCTTTTTTTTTTTTTTGCAATCTACCTTTTCTAAGCTGGGGAGTTGTTTGAATCTGCATTGAATGACAAATCGTCAGAGGCCATGATGCCACTTATAAAGCAAAACACAATACAAAAAGTCTTTACATTGTTAAATTGCCTTTTGCTTGTAATCTACCATGCAGTCTTAAACAAAGAGCGTGCATTTCACACACTATAATAACTTGCATCAAGCCTGCAATGCGCGTTCTGGCGCAGAGGAAACATTCACAGCAATTACATGTTTTGTTTCCAACCAAATGGCGATAGATGCTGTCAGAAATCCGCCGCTGTTCATGGCTGTGCAGGTGCAGGCTGCTCTGCAGACCAGCCAGACAGGGCAGCCTGGGCACAGCAGGCATCACATTACATAAGTATCATATTAGGAGGACAATGACAACAAGCACGATTGATAAGAGAAATAACAACAAGCGACGCGTTACTCACCATCGGATGCGGAATGAGGATTTCGGTCTTGTCGCCATCGTTGTCCTTCTCCACTTTCTGTCCCGCGACAGACTGGAAGCTGATCTTCACCATGGCTCGGGGTCACTGTGTGTCTGGCTGCTGCTGCAGGTGCCTTCGCTCTTCGTCTGTGTTAACGATGGCCGGCCACCTTTCTGAAACATATACCGTCACCTCGTCGACGGACCGTCCTCTTCTCACCGCTGGGCTGCTTCTCTGTCTGTTTTAGTCATTGTGGACCGGAAGTGTGCAGTTTTTTTGATTAAATATCTGCTCTTAAAGGACCTGTCCGCTGCTTTCTGTTTACTGGAGCTGTAAAGTGAATAAACTCCATTCAAACACACTATTGTATCGGTTCTCATTATGCACTCAATTCGTCAATTAATAACCAGTTATTATACCCTAATAAAACAACTTAATATTCCTACACTAGTTGAGCAAAGCTATATAAACACAGGTTGTTATTGTGTGATGAAATTAAAATTTGTGACAATGTGAAAGGGGTAGCTAGAATTGAATCTAAAGAGATTGAGCTGGATCTGCAGCTCCCCTCAGCTTTAACATTAAGGAGTGAGTTTAAGGTCATTGTTTACCTGTCTAACCGCAACTTTACTGTTCTTGTTCATAGTCATTGCAGTGTTTTTTCAGCCACAGCAGAAAGCTGTTTTTAGCTATGCATAAAGCTCTGAAAACCCTCTGTACGCTACCTGCTCCGCACACTAGCTGCTGCTAGCAACTAGCTTGTGAGCACAGTGGAGCATGTACCCATAAAAGAGCTAGACATTTCCCTCAGGATATGGTGGAGATATAAAAAAGAGTCAATATTGGATATTCATGTATCCAATAGGTATTCCACCTGAATATATCGGAATATATATATATATATATATATTCCGATATATTCAGGTAGACAGAAACACAGCTCCAAATGAATGCTAATGTTGCTCTATAACTGCTATATATGAGCTGTTTGCTAACAAGTTCGCCATATAGCTAAGTAGGTGATATGTCAGTTCTGTTCATTACTTGTTTCCACTGCCCCCAAGTGGCAAAAAAAATCAGACAGGGAAAGAAGTAAAATGGGCTTAAAAGCATTGATAATTACGGAAGCCGAGAGCGGCCATGCTTGCAATAATTTTTTTAATGCCGTTATCTCGAGAAAACGAGCTTTGTTATCTCGAAATTCCGACTTCATTATTCCGTTATATCGAGATCACGGCATCTCGGGACACAATTGAGCCTTCAAGATCACTGCCATGACTGTCGTCGAGGATTCGTAACTGGAGAAACAGCAAGCTCAATTTTCGACTGACCACTAAAATAAGCCCAAATTAAAATGAACGTTACAGTATCGAAAGCTTGTGCATGAGTAAATATGAAGTATAACATAATATTGCTGTTCCAAACAGAACTGTGCAATCATGTAGAATACGTACGTAATTTAAAAAACACATTTCTAATAAATATAGTGGATGGGTTTGAAATTTGATTCATAAATATCGTTTATTAGATTATCAGTGTGTTTTCGTAGCGGTATGTTCTCAAACTGTCTCAGCTCGTTTTCTCTAGATAACGGAATAATTAAGTCGTGATCTCGAGATAACGGCATTAAAAAATGATTGCAAGCATGGCCGCTCTCGGCTTCCGTAGATAATAACATCCTCGTTGTCCATTAATCGATACAGGTACACGTGTTGGACCATTTACCAAACCCTGTGTGGAAAACTTGAGAGATGGGGTTTTTTTTTATGTGGAAAATATGGGCTACTTTACATTTTGCAGTTACAGGCTCAATTATGTACATTCTCCACTCCACTACATGTATCTGACAGACATAGTGACTGGTTACACAGGAGCTTCTAAAATGTGATGCACTGCACTGAATAAACTCCCCAACAGCATTTAAGAAAAGTTAGTTTTTCCAACTCGACAAGCTACAACATTAAAATGATGGGTTCCACTTTTTAATGACGCATTCTTTTTAAGAGGGTTTACAAGTTTACATGAATGACAAATATTTATTAATTTAGTAAGACTTTATAGCTTAGTAATAGGCTATCAATAGGACAACTTCTAGGTGGCAAAGTTGTAAAAAGTAAATTTGGCTGGTATACTCTGTCAATCTGCATGATTGCTTTTATTTTTGATAAGCAAGTTGTGCTTATAACACTTATGTACTGTGACATGTGTACATTTTTGGATGCAAGACATTTATGTATAATTTAGTATTTTTATGTGAGCAACATAAATCTGAATACACTTCAATACACTAAGCCATAATGTTAACACACATTTGACACAGGAGTTGTTAAAAATGACAACAAGTTTATTTTATTCCAAATGTTTTTTCTTCTTTATTTCGATTGTAGGGCCCAGGCCTTTGACACTTCTGAAAGCACCCACACGCCCTATGCTAAAACTGAAACAAAGTCAGCATACAGCCATACGGCCAAGAGTTCAATTTGACATTTCAATGTTGTTAAATACTTGGAAAAAAGAAACAATTCCAGTACAACATCTTTAGTACAGCATCATGCACAGCCAGTGGAGGAACATGCATGTTCAATGCGTATGGAGGAACTGTGGGATATCGGAGTAGTGCTGTTGTCTGCACGGAGATGTTTTCTTATTTGCCAGTTTGAACTGTCATTTGCTGCAAATTAACTAAATCGATTGTTTCGTCAATTAAGCTCAGCACCATGAGGACAATCCAACATGCCCCATCTCTGCTACCCACAATGCTTTACACTCATAATTGTACTGGAATTATAAATGCTCTGAAGAGAAAGGCTCAAACATGAGGAGAAGGGGGGGAAATTAAGAATGATGTGCCGAATTGCCAATGTCCTGATGAGCTCACCCCTGAAGCACGCTCACTGCGAGGCCACACACTCCTCCCTTGCCACTAGCAGAGTGGTGAGAATGGGGGGGGCACACACAAAGTTAATGAATTTGAGGAGGGAAATCTCTGCTCTCCTTGACTCCAGATAGGTGATGTGGATCACTCACAAAGTGCACAAACACACAGGCTTTAATGTTTCAGTTAATGCTCTCCCAATCCCCTCCCTCCCATCCTGCACTGCTCACACCCCTGCATGTTTTCAGCAGTCAGAGATATTCAAAATGTAGATGGTGAATAAAGAGGATTAACAGATCCAGAGCTAATACCATGACATTCCTCTGCTGTACAAATTGTTAATATCCTATAGGTTAGCTAAACGTGAGCTGGCCCTTTAAGTTATGTACAAAGAAACCCAACCGGCAACCATTTCAGCAGTAAAATGAAATGCAAAAACAATGTCACTTAACTTGTTTGTTGTTTCTTTTTATCGTTTAGAAAGTAATTTGATTACAATTAACCAAAAACCTGATGTTTAAGGTAATATATATATAATATATATTCATATGTCAAGGTTAAACAAAAATCTACAAAGCAAAAAAGAACAAAAAGGCATATGTACAAGTTCACCCTGTCCCAGAAAACAAAGAGACCCAACTCTTGGGCTTTACCAAATGCATACCTTACATCCCTTCCTCATGTGCTTCAAGTGCTGAGTCGTAACAAAGCACACAGGAGGTAAATGGTTCTGTGTGATGGCATCTGAGAGCTTGTCCCCATAAATTGCTAAAATGAACCACTGTTGCTTTACTGGATGAAGGTATAGATACGAACTGCAGCGGTTGCTGTGATGCGCGGGCATGTCTGTGGCACTGAACACAGGAGCCAGACTGGGCAGGCCATCACAGAGCCGACGCTGGGTACAGCCATGGATCTGTCACATTTCAAGGCATGCAACAAACACACCAGTGTTCAACCTGCTCGTACCATTTCCATCACAAGGTTTCAGCTGATACTCTTGCAGTATGTGTGTATGCATGTTTTTTATGTAATACATATATGCGTGTAAACGTGTATACTTTTGTTCCTTGGTGTGTGTGTGTGTGTGTATCAGGAAGTCTGCCTTACTTTGAATGCACTGACATTTTCTGTGACTATGTTTGATGGACTGTTGTGTTATAATATACCTCACATGTCTCAATGTGCAAGAAAGCAGCAGCATCTATTATTTTCTCTTATTTCTTTTGAAGGAAGAAGACTGAAAAAAAATAATAATAATCAAGGAGCGGAGGAGCTTGCGACTTCCTGATGAGTTGATATGGTTACGTTGGTTTTTCATTTGTTTCCTCAATTTTTGTTCAGAAACCAGAACAGCAGCTGCTGATGTGTCCATTACGCAGACGTTGTCTGGATGTTGTCCAGACATGGTCTTGGTGGCTCCTCCCCCCACCTCTGCACCCTTCCTCAGGCCTCCTGGGGGGCAGGCCTCTTGAGGTCCCTGATCTGTTTGACCAGGTAAGTCTTTTCATCATTGAACTGTTCGTCCTCCATTCTGTCATTCTGGAACTTGCTGAGAAACTCGATGAGCTTGGCCTGGTTCTTCAGCAGGATGTCCAGGATTGGCTGCGTCTTGTTGGGGTTGGCCACAAACACCTGGCAGTGGAGGAAGAGGACAAGGATGTTAATATGTGCACTAAATGTATCTTTTTATCATCTTTGATGTGAAAACTGGGATTTCATGTTTACCTTAAAAACATGGAAAGCCTCAAACTGGATGTTGCGGCTCTTGTCCCGTAGTAGGTTCATCATTAGTTTGAGATTCTCTGGCTTGCTGATGTACTTTGTCATTATGGTGAAATTGTGCCGGTCAAGAAGCAACTCCCCCAGTAACTAGACCATTGCAGAGTGAGAGACACAAGTAAATATTAATTTGAATAGTTTCTTTTAAAAATTGACAAACACTTTCCATTGCTCACCATCAATGTTCAGTTAATGCATTTTTTTAAATCTGCATTATATAACTGAATATATGGGCCTGTTTTATTGCTTTATGTACAAACATCACTAATGTTAAACCACAAACAGGTAAATTAACAATAAACTTGATTAACAACTTGATAGGTAGCAGGTTTCAATCTTAAGAAATCATTTCTCAGTGAGCGACCTGTTTGGATTACAGATTGTGGCTTCACAGCTACAAAATGCATACATTCAGATTAAGGTAAAAGTTAGCAATACATTCAGCCAGAAAAGGCAGAAAACACTCAATATTAAAAAGGGGCATCAGAAGACATGTCAAACAGATACATAGTGCTCCCACCACTAGATGGCGGTCACAACAAGGTTATGGAGATGGTTTTGACTAGAGAAACTCAACTCTCAAAGGAGACCCCATCTTTAAATAGGTCTCTGCACCACTACATGAAACCTGTTTACTGGTACGACCCAGGGCCCTTACCTTGAGAGACTGCCTTTTAGTCACGTAGTTTTCTGAGTGGAGTAACTTCTCATATTCACTAAAGAACTAGAGAGAGGGGGAGAGGGAGAGAAAATAATTTTCACAATTGTATCTGTGTCTTGTATCAAAACACAATGACAGGAAAATTAGAGATTTTCCCTCAGACTGACAGCTACTTTGTGCTCTCAGCCTGCAAATGATGTCCCAAATGGCTGGTTTGATGTTGATAGGGAAGAGACAGCCAGCATGCCAAATACCCAGACTGCCACTGTTTTTATTTACATGTTATTGGTGACAAGAAAAGTTAAGTTCTTCTAAAGTGTGATGATATAGTAATCTTAAATGGGTTAAATTCCAAACATTAGCTGTATGGATACATCATTGCTTCCCGCTATGAAGTCATGGCCAAACTTAATGTACATACCACTTTAAAGCCTTTCTATCTCACTTTGTGGGAATAAATGCACTGTTAAATACTGGGTTTCAGTTCAGCGTGGACTTACTCTGTCGTAATGTTGCTCCAGAAACTCTGCACTCAGTAGCTTGTGTCTTGTGAGGAGGTCCTGGAAATAGACAACGTAGACCATGAGAAATAAAGTCAGATTTAATGATTAGGACTTAGCCTGCTTCCATTTGTCTGCTTTGTGGACACTGTAGGTACAACAAAGTGAAACGCATGCAGAAACAATCCTTAGAAACGCATTGCAATGTCATCACAAAACCTGAAATCCCCCCACAACCTAAAATTAGACATAAAAATGTTTTGGGTTACAGTGTGATTAGTGATATTTCCAGACATAATCCCTTTCAAAGACATAAGAAGACTTTGCTGCATTACGTTAGCAAATGAATCCTTTTTTGGACAGAATTAAAAAAGAAGTATTATCTTTAATGCTCAGACTAAAATCGGACCACTAGCATCCATTAAGCAGCGGAAATCCCAACCCATGATTAAAACAGAGCCCCTCTGATAGGAACCGGAAGAATCAGCAAACTACTGGTGGTGGTTTAAATAATAATATGACTTAATCTAAACACTATATTCATCTAAGTGTCATAAATAGGAAATTAAGCATGACTCTGCAACTACAGGGCCAATCCCTAATCTTATTTAATCAGTAATTAACATTTTGACACGATTCTGTTTTGAAAATATGACGCAGATTCATGACCGCTCAAGCGCTGCCTTCAGGTCTCTAAATCATGGCACAACTTTGTGTATGAACCCTGTCTTCATCCTTATTCAACAGCCAACGCATCATCAAATTAGCTGTGTTGAAAATTATATAATGTAAACAAACCACCACCATTGCAGTAGCAGGAAGTAGGAAACCGGGATGTCATCAGAGTGTAAAGAGCATCTCTGCTAATCACTCACATTATGTCACTGAGTCACTTTTGAAATGATGCTTTTGGATTCTTTTAGAAAGGAGTCACAGATGTTTCAGAGCATTCCTTAAATCTAAATTTGCTCAACTCCAACAGCTAAACAAGTGAGCCAACTTACTTTGAAAGTGGCAAACGCGTCTGAGGCAATGTCGAAGGTGGACATCTCCACATATCTGAAGAAGTCGTAAAACTGCTCCGACCACAGCGTGATTTTGGCCAGCGGTTCATGTCTGATGCACTCCCTCAACATAATGCCACAGTTCAGGGCGATCTCTGGAGACTCGTACCTGCACAGAACAGCAACACAGAACAAGGATGTATCACCATATAGAAGCATATAACATACATACAGCAAAACAAATGCCAATGGATGGGAACCTGAAACAAGAGGTAAGTGAGCCGGTAGGTGGGTGATCCATCAAACACCAATTTTGACTAAGATTATTAGCATGTGTTCAATGTGCCATTGTCGAGTGTCTACGTGCTAGCATGAAGCATTTCTTGACAGATTTGTTACTTAGGGAAAGATGAGGAGTAGTGATTGAGTTCACACCACTGATACAGAAGCAGACTATGCTCAGGGCCACGACGAAGAGCAACTTAACAGAGAAATCACATCCACGGTGGACTGCGCCACAAGGGAGATCCCCATTAGGCCAATAACAACGGGAGTATTTGCATATGGTGTAGGTTTTCCCAGAACACTGATTTAACACATGGCATCCCTTAGACTTCACTGAACAAACATAGAGGACGGAAGACGCCAATTGTGCAATGTTGTGTCATATGATGCGTGTCGTATTGTTGTGGATCAAGGAGCTTAACTACAAGTTAATGTAAAAGGCACCAAAACAGAAAAGGCACTTGCTGCAGATGTCACTTTTTAATAACATCAGACAATGAAGTAGTTTCTATTAAAGTGGACTGGAGATTTTAGAAATGGAACTAAAAAATTCTAATATAAATCTAGCTTTAAAAGTATGAAATCCTTTTCATGGAGAAAGAAGACTCCTGGAGCTCAGGAACAACTGGTGAAGAGAACCTCTACCAAAGTGTAACGTTGCTTTATTGGCATAAAAGGTTGAGCCTATTTTCATTCTCCTTCTTTAGGCAGCAGTCAGACTATTTGCAAATAGGTACTCTTACTACCCTTTATGTTAGGAAGTAACATAGGAAGTTGCTAGATCATTTCAATAACATGTACTGTTTCAACAATATTCAGAAATAAAGAAAAATGTAAATGACCAGTGGGAGCATGATGTGTGCCTCCCTACCCTTTAAGCAACATGAAGAGGATATTCTGCTGGGTGCAGAGGTACTCCACCGTGGGCGTCCGAGTGCCAATCTGGCGCCTAAGGATGTTGTTGAAGATCTGAGCCACGTCTTTCTTACCCTGGTGGTAACAGACGATGCATAAAAAAGGCTTGATAATGCAGACGTTAACGTATACAGTACAATAGATAATACAATACACAAAAACACACTTCTAAACTGCCCATGCAATCAGGAGCTAGATCAGGGTGGAAAGCCAAGATGCAGTTCTAAATGTAAGATATGTAGTTTTTTTGTGGCATATGTGAAAACTAGCTGATAAATTATTTATTTTCTGCAATGAAACTTGCTTTTCATTTTAGGTTTCAGCATATGGAGAGGAAAAATAGATGTCCTCTTAAGATAATGACAAGGATATTGACAACTTGCCACCCAAAACAAATGTTATCATATGAACAAAAGGTGAGCATACATCCAAATGTGCGCAGATCTTTCTGAAATGCAGAATTACTGTCATATGTCTACGTTGGACGCTTGGGATTTGTAATTCTTTACCAGTTCTTTCTTTCGAACAGTGAGGGAAGATGGGAGATGGTTAAAGAGGAAGAGATCACACTACACAATGACTCATGCTGTCATAGGGTGAGTCAGGGAAGCTTGCAGCAGCAGTTACCACACAGCAGCAGTCTGACATATTGCAGGGAGACATGAGTTTGCCCACGTAACAACAAAATGGGCAGGTTTGTCTCGAATGCCCAGCTGTCCTCACGACATGAATGTACATTAAATGTTTGCCACTTTATTTTCACTTCTTTCAAAGATTTTTCTGCCTCACTCCTTACCTCAAAGTCGATGAGCTGCAGGTCCGCTATGAGGGTGCTGAGCAAGCCACTGTTGTAGAGCTCCTGGGCTAGCTGGGCCACTGCCTCTGTTTGGGGCTCCTTCTCATTAGTCCCATACAGGATCTCCTTCATGGCCACCAAGCTTTTTGACACCTCCTCTGTAGCCTAAATGATATTCACATAGTACACACAGGCATAAACATACCGTAAAGAAGACATTTCAAGCTTTAGCCTCACCCAAAATCAACAGCCTGGTCACAATGCATTTTCAACTTCTTCCCTTGAAAAATACTTTTGTGGCTCCCATTGACATTTCAGAGGTCAAGAACCCCACTGGTGAAAGTGACGAACAACTGAATTTAAGCAAGATTCACTCTGACCCTACCTTCTCTGCCTTTTTGTCAGAGATGTCATGCTTCTCAAGCACTGTCATGCTGTCCTTAAGGTTTTTGACGATGTCTGCCGGCGACTTGTGGGACTTGCCAAAGGGGAAAGGCATGGCGGAGAGTTACCACGAGCAACCAGGAAGCGGACTGTCCACCTGAGGAATGAAACATGAAACTGGATGAGAGCCTGTAAAGATGGAGGGACTGCTGAGAAGAGAACCAATAGCAAACGGGCAGAGACGGACCGAAATGAATGCTGTTCCACTGTATAAAACTAAATGTTAACTCACAGATTACCTACAAACAATGGGGTCCCAGTTTTTCCAGACAATTTCTGTGTAATACTCTGCTCAAGCTAACAAGTAGTTATAGAAAAGAACAGAAGTAGGCGGTGTAGTAGGTAAAGAAGGTGATTATAAATACACAGCCAGTGACTCGCAAATTATTCAGAAGTCACACTCATAAAAACATAATGATATCATGCAAGTCTGAGAAAACAGATCTGAAAAATGATAACAGTAGATACAGGAAAATACATATACCACCACAGTGTCAAGCTTCATCAAAGAATCTCTACAAAACACTTAGAGCCTGTATATTATGCTTTGTATACGTCTATACCAACTGCATGTAGTGCTGTTGGAGTTTGTCCCCAAAATATGTAGAGTTGGTGGGCCAAGTCTAGTTTTCACAACAGTCTTTCAGACAAAGTGCAATTGTTGCTCTGGTGTGGTCATCTGGAGCAAAGAAAATTTCCACTCCCCAGTATCCCAGTGAAATGCACTATTAGCCCCTGCTGTAAAACAAACTACAGCAGCAGTTAGTCCTGATGACAAACTATGATTTATGCCCTAATAAAAAACCCATTGCTGGTTTTTAATACCAATAAAGGTCCATACCAGAAGAATTTTGAAAATAAAAACGCACAGGATGAAAGGCGATGTACTTTTAGGACCTGTGAACATCATATCTAGATTTGACCTAAATGCTTAATTGAGCAATTGTACAATTTTGTGACTCTTCTTCAGTAAATGATTAACCACACGTTTATTATGACACAGGCTTACTTACACCATGACATAGCCTCATACCTTTGAATGACCCACTTCCTGAACTGTGATTAGTAAATCCAACTAAAGAAGTAGTACAGTATGTTTAATAATGTGACAATCTATAGAAAAACCGCTAACCCAGAATAAAACTAAACCAAAGTATAAACACCATAGCAGAAGCAACTGACTACAACCATATCTCACTGCCGCTCTTATTTAACTGGGTTATTTACAAGGACCCTTATCTACACAATTCTCTGACCCACCCAACCACCTTACATACACTACAGGGCAAAAGCTAACGTTCCCTGAACAGACATGAGCGTAATTAACAACACAGCAGCCTACATTTGCTTCTTTCTTTGCTTTCTTCTCACAGGGTGGGTCATGTACGATGACCACAGTACCTACTGACACTACCTAAGAGTCAAGACACACACACACACACATATAGATATAGATATATATCTATAGAAATACATACCAACAAAACTTAATCCCACTCTCATGATCATTTATACATAAAATATGTTATATATAAGCATGCTGCACTTTGAATGTCTCAAAGTTTAGCATGCTTATATATAATCTATCTTTTAGGTTTTATATAAACTGTTTACAGTTTAGTCACTTAGAGCTACACATCACACACTAAGAGACACTGGTCTAACTGTCTGTCACCAACCTGTTCTCCTGACGGGATCCTCTAAACTCTGAACACAAACCCTGGAGCTGTCACACTCTTCCTCTTACGTCTTGGCAGGGAGTCCACATTTAGAAAGCAACGCTGGGGCCAGGAATATAAACCAAGCGGCACCTAAGGGGGAGGTGCAGTCCACCATTCACACATGATGTGTCATGACTCATGTGTG
Source organism: Nannoperca australis (assembly GCA_036023655.1). Lineage (NCBI taxonomy): Eukaryota > Metazoa > Chordata > Actinopteri > Centrarchiformes > Percichthyidae > Nannoperca > Nannoperca australis. Next base: position 18,959 of record JAVQJD010001933.1, read on the forward strand.
ACAGAGCTGCAATAGAAAACGTGTTCCTGGTTCACCGGTGACATAACCACGTACATTCTGGTTGCTTACATCTTTATTAATCTAGACACACCTCAATTTCGCCAGGTGGCCAAATCCGTCTTTCGCACAGGCTAATTCTCGTTAATGTAGCCAGCAGGAGCGCTTCAGTATCAGTGACGCAAGTAGGACGGAAACACATGGCAGGTTCACAGTCAGCTGGTCACCGCTGACCGTTACTAATCAGGTCTCGTGTGATGGAGTAATGTTGAGCCAACAAACGTCAGAGGTGCTGTGGCCCTGACAGTATTTCCACAAACTGACTTAACATGGCCTAGAAGACGCAAACAAAGTAGAAACCCCTGTCGACGCTTTCAAGGAAATCACCGTCATGTTAGCCAGAGCAGACTTTACATAGCCACTATTACAACAGTCAGTGCAGCACGGAGTATAGCTGCCCTCCAGAAAACAAAGAAAGCAGTGTCAGAAGACACCTTCAACGTCAACGTTACCCCCTCCTTTCAGTCCAGACAGCAGCAGATGCTGTGCTATCAGACAGTAGGCTAGCGACAACTGCGAGGAGCTAGCTAATGCCAGTCCAGTCGTATAGCTAGCTTATTTACAAGTGTCACAAACTATTCCAAAGTCCCTTTCTGCTAAACGTGTTATCTAATGTTAGGACTAAAATACCTTTAAAGACAACTCAAACAAGTCGCCAACCCTCGGCCAACATGAAGCTGACAATGAGCACCGCCCCTCTCTGTTATCCATGCCTGGTTTGTGATGTTGTGAAGCCTGCCAACTTTGCGCAATGGTAACAAAATGGATACTTGCGAACTGAGTAGCTAATTCTATGTCTACCAAATGCAAGAAAACTGTAACGCAGAACCGCTGTAAGATGTCTGATTCTGCTACCTTTACCTTTTACTTAAAAGCTAACTTTGTAAGCTAACGTGGCCTATCATATTTCAATCACTGTCCCCCAAACAACAGTGCTACTGCTGGCTTGCTGGTAAGACGTGTGTGTTGTCGACACATTAAGGCCTTGGCAGGCCTAATGCTTGCAAACCTTTCATTGCTGCTTTAGCTTAATTTAAAATAGTTAAGAGTTTAGGAGGTAATTACATTTATGATAGCCAGTCAGTTCTGTCACGTAATGTTTGTACCGCCAGCTAGCTAGCTAACTTAGCATAACGTTAGCCAGGCCTGGCAGTGGCTCCTCGCGTTGGTGCTATCAAGCCCATGCCTGACTTTAGCAGATCATCAACAGCAGGCTAGGTTCAGCCAAAACGTTTCTACGCACGGAGAGCTGTCTAGCAAGCTACTGTTAGCAAATGCAGCAGTGAACTAGCTAACTTAAAGGCAACCGTTATTAGCCAAAGTAGATTTACACCACAATGCTTGCAAATATGAATTCATAACAATCTACATAAAACACAATACCTTGTAAACGGCGTTTTTACTGGTTCCCCCCGATTTGTCAAGACAGCAAAAGGCAACTCAGGTGCTCCTTGGAACAAACACGCTTTGTTTTCCTTGTTCGTAGCCTCCCCTTGAATGTAACTTGCCGTAGGTAATTGTGCGGTCCGTTTCCTAGTTCTTTCTCTGACCCGACTGGTACTACGTTAGCAGCGGCGCGGTTGTCATTGCAGCAGCTTCTAGCGCCTCATCTGGCCGTCTCGTGTCATGGCAACAGTGGTGGTTACACTGCGCGAGGATGGCAGATGAGGGCGCGCGAACCCCATGGACAGCTCATCGGACAACAATCAGGTAGTTGCTCCTCGAGTGATCTTCTGATAATGTATCGTGTATATGAAGAGCATAGAAGAGGCACAGTACCTCAGCATCCTGCTCAAAATAAACCATGGCAAGTTTACGGTGGTGGAAAGTAACAAAGTAGCCTATAATTTAGTATTTTAATAAAATGCTTTATATTACTGATAATACATGCACTTTTAGTACATGAAGTAAGATGTTCAGTGACCTCACCGTCAACAGTTCTTCTTTATGAGTAAAAAAATTGTAATGTTTAATATTTGTTTAAAAATGTAAATGCTGTTTTTACTGCCTGGTTAGATATAAAACATTGAGAACTTTAGTTTAAATTTTAAAATGTAGACCTACATGTATGTCATAAAGTGTAGTGTATATGTCCTTATATGAGTTGTTGTTATGTTGTTTTTGCTTAAAAAGAAAATAAATTGTCCATGATGATCAGGAAAAGCTAATTAATGACTATATACTATATTCGTATGTACTTCAATAAATAATGTAACATGTTTAAGTACTTCATTTTCTTTTCAAATTTTATAGCAATATTTATTCAAAAAACAAATTAAACTCTTAAGTAAAACATTTTCTCTTTTTTTTCTATTGGCTGCTAGCTGTTTGAGACTGGCAGTCCTGGAGCTGCCTTTTAGAATCCTGAGACTGTATGTGGAGGCATAAACCTAGACAAATGATTAGGCTGAATCTGGCTGCTAGAAACCACAGGAAAAGGCCACAGCTGCAATTTACAGTAAGTGGACTGTAGATGAAAACGGGGATTGGTGCTGCAAGACTGTAGGCCATCGACGGGGAAGCAGGTCAGGTAGCTGTCAGATGCTGTAGTTGAAGGCTGGAGCAGGTGGATGCTGGGGTTGCAGTAGGCTAACTGGACCTGCATGCAGTGGGTTTTGCTGCTGTTGTTGATACAGCTGTATGTTGTGGCTGCACTGGCTGGCTATCAGTAGTTGCAGGTGGCCCCTGTTGACTGGTGATAGCAGCTGAGGCTGGATGCTGAATGCTGTAGGCAGAGGGTGGTAGTGAAGGGCTAAGAAAAGCAAGGTTGTTCACAGCAAATCCCCAATAAGTAAAATTACAAGTTCAAGGCATCCATGTTTTTCATTTTAACCGTTTATTACAGATACAGATCACTGAATGTTACCTTACAGACAGAAGCTGCAGATGACAGGTACTATTGTTGAACAGTTACATCACTAAACCATTGTTGACAGACAGCTGTTTTGGGGTCACCAAAACTGTCATTTTATAGAAGTAGTTGCACAATGGATTAAGGATTCAAATATCCATCCTCCCAGCATGAGTGTGGGGCCCCATACTAATTTCTGTCCAGCGCCCTCTCGAGGGTTATTCTGGCCTTCACCACTGCAACTTTTCTTTATGTAGCACAATTCTTCACTGCAGGAGTTTCAAAGTGATTTACTTGGCTTACACCGTAACTTTAAGTACAAAAAAGTAGAACTAAAGACAAATGACTTAGATAAGGGAGACTACAAGTCTCTGCCCCCCAACCCAACCAGTGGAGGCAGATGACCGCCCACCTACAGCCTGGTTCTGCTCGAGGTTTCTACCTGTTAAAAGGGAGTTTTTCATTGCCTTCACCTAGTGCTTGTTCATGGTCGGAATTGGTGGATCTCTGTAAATATAAAGAGTCGATCTTGACCTGCTCTGTCTGAAAAAGTACCCTGAGATAACTTCTACTTGATATGGCACTATATAAATAAAACTGAATTGAACTACATGTGTGTCTGTTGCCCTGTGTTGACCTTTGTCGACCTTGATTTTTACTAGTATTTTACTAAGTATGTTTGAATTGCCAAATAAATCCCAACTTTGAAACATGTGCATTTTCTAATTTTGCTTTGGAAGTTCAGCTGTTCAACAGTAAAGTCATGACACATCCACTTGTGATATGAGCAAGAAAATTATCTTGTATCAGTGACCTTTCTTTATTTCTTCTTTCCTGTCTTCTATTTAGATAATGAAAGCATAAAATATGCCTAAATACTTTGACATGCTGGTCATAGTATCCATTATTCTTAAAGATTATTTATATGTTTACACAGATTTTTCATTAATACACCTGTAATATTGATATTAGACAACTATATACTGTACAATCACCTTGTTTTACTATTAACGTGCTAACATGTCAGTGATGTGTGTGTGTGTAGACGCGCGCGCGCGCACGCACGTAGGCCCACATATGGAAACTGATTACAGTAAAACACAAAGACTTGAAGAACCTTGACATTTCGTTTTCCATGGCAACGGCTGCAAAAATGAAATTGACATTAAGGCTTAGAAGAAAATCGGTGTTTCTGAGGTATTCAAATTGCCCTAATTGATGCTTTTCTAGTCTAATTGATTGTTGTGTATACCTGGCTACGGCACTGGTCATCCACTGGTCACCTGCCAAGCCTGTGCGTCCTCCTCCTCCTCCTTCCCCACGCTGGAGGTCATTACGCTCTTCATGCTGATTAGGCTTGAAAGAATAGTGGCCTTTGTTCGGCTCCGGTTCCCACGGCCCGGCATTCGCCTGGCAGTCGCGTGGCTCTAAAACAGGGGCCCTTGCTTTAAGGGACCCAAAGGTGCAGGGACATCTGGTCAATCTGACATCTGCTCGCTAACAATTAACAGCAGATGTCTGACATTTGAAAACACGGAGAGTGATCAAAGCCGGATAAATAGCCTACACTGCGAGAGTGTTGCTCTTGGCACAGCAGCCCTGCTGTATTTCTGGAGAAGAGAGGTGCCCGGTGTCGCTGTGAGTCTGACTGTCCTGCTGCAGCCGGCTGGTATTCAACAGAAGGCGTGTTAAAAGGGCCACTTAGAAATGAGAATTCAAATAATAATTGCTGATACAAATGAATTGAGAATTGGAGTGAATCATCGTCCACACAGATTCTGCTGTGTACGGGCAGATCTACTCTCAAGTGATTTGTCAGTCTTTTGTGTTTTCCTGTGAACTTTGAAGGAATAGGCTTGGCCTTTTTTGCAGGTAGTGTAATGTTGCTCCAGAAAAGAATAGGCGAGGGGCTCCCCGGAGTAAAGCACGGTAACTGCACACTCTTGTTCATCCCTGGGAGAGGAGGAAACTGCACTTTTTTGTTGGGTGGAGACTGGAGAGTGGAGGGGGTGGTGGCGGAGGCGGGTAGTCTAGTGCATGGTTTCAGGCTGGACATCTGTCGCTTGTGAGTATTTTTTTTTTCTAGGCCGGGTCTCGCGGTTATTGAATGAAGCCAGTGACCTGTCAGTCTTGACTGATGGGACCCCGTGTGTGGGAAAATCCCGCAGCCAAAGAGTTGGAGCATTCACATGCTAATTGCGCCCGATAAATAAGAGGGCCGTGCCGCGCTCAGGGCCCTAGAGACGCGCACAGATTGAGAGCAGAGGAGGCACAAGCGCACAGACACCCGCGAAGAAACATGACTGCTTCATCCATGGCGCACAACGTGGGGAAACACCCCAGTGCCAAGGAGGAGAGAAAGGTATATTACTCTTGGGTACACTATAGATCCGTTTTTCCTTTAGGATAGACAGTGTGGGCCACGCACACTCCATTACGGTGCCCCTGCGCTCCCCGGCTGCCTTTAACCCACGTTATTTATTTATTTTTACCCTTACAGCTGAGAAAGCCGCTCATCGAGAGGAAACGACGCGAGAGGATAAACAATTGTTTAGATCAGCTGAAAGAAACAGTGATCGGAGCGTTCAGACTTGATGTGAGTATTTTCCTCACGTGTGCCATCCCCTCTACGAGTAAACAATGGAGGCTGAAAGTTAACTTCAACGCTGCTCGTCTCTCAACAGCAATCCAAACTGGAAAAAGCCGACATTCTGGAGATGACAGTGAAGCATCTGCAAAACATCCAGACTCATAAACTCAACGGTAAGGAACATTGCTCTGTGCACTTGTCTTTGTTGGTCACATATGTGGGGTCTAATGTAAGATTACTTTGGATGATTGACCACCATAAGAGTTAATAATAATAAGTTCGAACATTTCTGTTATTCCTTGAGTCAAAAATAGAAATAGCTTGTGATCCCTTGACCTACAGTCATCAGAGAGCAGCATCAGAACATAACATGTGTCTGTAAAGTTATGATTATAGAAGGGTTGTAATGTGGTCTTATTGCCTTTAATATTTATGTGAAATTGTGTTGGTCAGTAGTAAAAGTTTACTGAGCAGCTTTCTGGTGGGAAACAACATCAGTTGAAGCTGTTTTACTAAATGCATGTCGTGCTGTCACCACCAGAGGGTGCTATAACTTCACACGTCCTCCCTTTTCTCCTACAGACCCCACGTTAGGCCTGGAGGCCCAGCAGAAATACAGCACCGGGTACATCCAGTGCATGCATGAGGTCCACAACATGCTGCTCACTTGTGATTGGATGGACAAAACTCTGGGTTCCCGCCTACTCAGCCACCTCCTCAAGTCCCTGCCCAGGTCCACCGATGAGCGCCCCCTCCAGCCCACACCCAGACAGGACGTCCCTCCTCCGGCCGGCCACGGCGCGGGGCTCCCCAGCACGCCCCTCAGAGGAGAGCCCGGCGCTGGGAGGCAGCCCCAGAGAGAAGGGCCCACCTGCCATGTGACTGGGCACCAAGAGAGACCAGGACTCCACTGCTCCCACCTGGGGATGCTGGAGATGTGGAGGCCCTGGTGAACTGATGGATTAATAATCTTGGTTGTCCATTTTGTTAGACCCTCCTCTGTTATGTATCTTATAGATATACTGCTCAGAAGACAAACGTGGGGCAGTTTTGTTCCAGTGATTATTATTGTAGGTGTGCTATAATGATTCTATACAGACCTTTTCTCAGTACTTCCCTTCAGAAGTCGACTTCTTGTAGCCTGCATTATAGAAGGCTCTTATTAATCTTTCATGTATTTATTGTATTAACAGCTTTATTTATTTGATATTATAAGGCATGACATTGCTTCTTAGACCACTTGCATGGCATTGTATAGATTTTTTATGTCTTCCTCCTTTGCTGTATGATTAACCCAAACATTAATGATAATAAAACTTATTGTACACTGTTGAGATTTACTTCAGCTTTTTTAACTATCTTGTCCATGTACAACTGAATTTTCAATTATATGTTTTGTCATTTCGGCTATAGTGGCCGAGCAGAAGGACATGCCATAATTTAAAACAGCTTCCTTTTGGTGAAGATCCAAATTGTTTCCCTATCAAGTTATTTACACATATAATCATACAAATATAGATATGGAAATATAATTAGCAGTTGGGTCCTGTGTTTATAAACTTACAACAGTTTGCCTGGATTTTTAGCACTGAAGGATTAGGTAGAAATCTGCATCAACAGTCCTGTACCTGGAAATGCACAAAATATATTAGCCTAAAGACTAATATTTTTTTAGTCAGATAAAAAATTTTGAGAACATTTTAAAGCTGCATTAATCAGTATTTTATATACACTTTAAATCAAGTCATGCAATCACTGTGAAATACGCCACTTGCATGTCATAGCATCTTTTTAGCCTCTTTTAGCACAGTGTTTTAATGGCTGCAACTGCAAGTACTGAATAGTTCAGTCTCCACACGTTTCCAGCTGCAGCAGACAGGTGTTTTCAGTAAATAAACTCAGATAAAACCCACTTAGCAACAAATATCCGACAGACAAAGTTAGCAGCTAGCTAGTGAAGAAACCTAGCTAGGTGCTAGCTATCACCAGATATTTTTGTCAAATATTTCAGCTCTCCTTGGTGGAGACCAAACACAGCCGAAAGGAGAGTGAATGTTCACAGCACACATTCTGACTTGTCATAGCAAGAAAAGCACATTTACAATGGCTCCATTCTATTCAGGTGTCCCAGGACACCTAAGCCATTATTGCGGTACAGTAAGCCAGCATGCTCCATTCAGGTACTCTGAAACTGAAGCAACTAAATGGAATTCAGCCATTATTAATTGTATTATTTGTACCTGTGCTTTCCTGCTGTGACATGACAAAATGTTTCCCATAAAAGATATGTTGCTGTTTAATGTCTGTTTGCTAGATAACACAAACTAGAATAACTTTACATGTTGATAATATGCCAGGCGCTGAGAGGTTTGTCTGCCCCCTATTGACCAAAGTTACAGCTTTAATTAAAGGGCCAGTGCTCCCAAATCTAAGCAACACATTTTCTCACTTACCTGTAGTGGCAGCCTATGTGTATTTTTAGCTTTGCTATGATTTGCCCAGTCAATACAATGGAGGTGAATGGAATTTAATTTGTGGTGCCCAAAGCCATTTTCACAGAAGGCCTTTTGACATGTCAGGAACGGAGCGGACATGAATTCCACACAGAGCCACCATTAATGTTGTTAGTAACACCTGTACTTGACTAATGTAGAACATTTCCATATAGGGACTATTTCTTTGCTAGAAAGTAGTTCCAATGAAAACTGTTGAAGTCTGTGGATTATCGAGTACCCAGGACATTGTTGCTGGAGGGACATGCTGCCTTTTAGCACCACAAATGAAATTCCATTCACCTCCATTGTATTTGGGGTGGTGACAGAAATCTCAGAGACTGGTCTTAAAACCTGGGCCATTGAACTCAAACAAACTGTATGTTTAGATACCACAAGGGACTGGTTGTGCATATGGTATGACACTGACAGTGACACTCTGCTTTACTAGTTTTATCTGGCCACTGGTAGACATCATTAAATCTAATCAGATGGAACCCAATGAGGTTTGGGTTTGGGAGCACTTGGCAGCATCACAGCCATCTCCACATTTTAAATAAAGATATTATTCATCGTGGCTCTTGAACATTTGAACTGCACATTGTAAGAGCATATGTATGCATTTAATGTCCTGCTCTGAAGGAACAGAGGTACAGCGGTGTCCTTGGTACATCTTGGTACGTTTGTTCTGTAAGAAGTTTGATTTGGGAGAGATAAACTTAAGGGGAAGCGATAAGAGAACAGTCCATCCTTTGATACTCCTACGATACTTGTTAACTCAAGGCAGAGAGGTTTTAGCTCATGGTCAACAGATGTTCCTCCCTTGCTCTGTGTGCCATGTTGTAATAACACATATGTGGCTGTATCTGTACTTCTTTGTCAAACTCTTTAAATACACTCAGGAGAATGCGGTCTCTCCTTTCAGCCGACACAGATTTGACTCTGTTCTTAATTCTTCTTCTTATTTAAACGCACACAACTGTTTGTTGTATCCTCTTTTTATCTGTTCACTTCTCCACAAGGGAAATCACAATATCCACCGCACACATATGGCCCATTCTCTCGCTATTATTGCCGTTATGATTGGCCGCCACATGGAGCCAGGCGGCGGGTCTGAAGAGAGGGGGGGGGGCGCCCGGTCCCTCAGCGGAGCTCACCAACAAAAGCGAGCCGAGACAGCTGCTCTCTCAGTCCACACCATTAAAGATCTGGAACAGGGACCCGAGGGTGGCGAGGTGCCAAAACTCCTCCACTTGAAAGGTCTGAAACTCTTCCTTCATTGGGGGCACTAGAGTTTTGTGGCGCTTTCTGCGGACGTGCTGCGAGGTCGCGGACACGCCGCGCGTAAAAGAGAACCTGAAAACACATTATTGCATTTACCTGGAAGGTGGCACTGATCCTTTTCCGAGCAGACAGATCTGCTCTATTGTGGCGGTCATTTGCATGATAATACCGCGTACAAAACATGTAGAAGAGCGAGGACTGAGGGTTGAGCACTCTTATTAGACATATACAAATAAACATTGTGCGCAAAAGGACTAAACCAGCGCATTCAGACGCAGAAAGTCCAATACTGATAGCACAAGTGCATTATTTCATTCTCTACAGCCCAAATGTTGTTTAAAGGACGACACTTTCATAACCCCCGTGCTTTGGTTTATACAAACACCACATCACAATGTAGCACGAACGTTATCAGCAGAATCAGCCAGACATTATAGACTCTATTAAAGAAGAGCAGGCAACGTTAGAATGCAGTTGCACACAAATCAGGAGTCACCAAACAACGGGCATAACAAACGAGGCGCAGGCCAACACCTGTCGCTTTCTTTGGAGAAGGGCCCTTAATTCCCCCGACTGATTCAGTTTGTGCCGAGGGGCCGCCAGCAGCAGCTGCCAACTGAAGGCATCGCGTTACATCCGCCAAACAGCCGGGTAAATCTGCTGAGGCTCGGACACAAACCCTGCAGAAAGAAGGACGGGTAGGGCAGAAAACAGAGAGCAGATACTCGCGGGTAGTAATGCGGAGATGCAGCGAGATTAAATACAAAAGCGCTATTTTAAAATGATGTCAGTGTGTTTTGTATATACTGAACATATCACGCCCCCTCCCCCCACAATACTAACCCTGTTGCTGAATTGAACATACATTCATACATTAAAACACGCAGCGTATTACAGAGTTGTATTTTATAAATAGAGCAGCCTCTCCTGCATCTGCATGATAATGGATTGTACAGCTGACTGGAGGTATACACATAGGAGGCTACAAAGAGTGTGTGTGCGTGGTGGTGGTGGTGGTGGGGGGGTCAGAGCGGTCGTCGGTCCCCTAACCCAAAATACTGTCTGATTAAAGTCCGTCCAGCTCCTCGAGGCGCAGACCGGGGCTGGCCGGAGACAAAGGAAGCGGGCGCTCATTGGCTCAGGCCGTGTGCGCTCTGTTGTCCCCCAGCGAGAGCAGTTCAGCCCCTATTCACATGTTAATAAGCCCCTATAAATACTAACAACAGCCATTCAGCGCCAGCAGCACGTCTCACTCGGATTGCACAATAAACACAGGGCGCCTCGCCTCGCCTGCGAGTTTTTTTTTTCCTGAAACCGGCTCCGTGCACCAGCTGCCCCTCGCTGACGACCCGGGAGGACAGAGCAGCAGCGGGAGAAGCCTCAGAAGCAGCGATCCGACCAACATGGCCCCCTCGGCTCGGCCCAGCAACACCGGACTGGATACGGAAGAAGATGATTCCGACTACGGGATTCAGAGAGCGGACAGAAAGGTAGCTCCCAGCGGGACAGCCCGGGGAACAGCAGGCACTCTCTGGGCACTGTTGACAGTAACGCACTTGTCACGTCGGTCTGTAGCGCGTTACGTTGCGCCGCAAACTGCTGAGTTGTGTGCCAAGAATGTTCAAGAGGAAACCTGTTGACTTGATCAGAAGGCGAGAAGTGAACAAGATGAGTTTGTGTCATTGATTGAAGTGTGGTCTGTGTGTTCCTGCAGATCAGGAAACCTCTGGTGGAGAAGAAGCGGCGAGCTCGCATCAATGAGAGTTTGCAGGAGCTGCGGACTCTGCTGGCAGACACAGACGTGAGTGGGGGCGCCTCGGCTCACCTGTAGCCCACCCACACAGGTAGATTTAGGTTCTGATGGAGCTCTTCTGGTTGTTTCCACAGTTTCACTCCAAGATGGAGAATGCAGAGGTGCTGGAGATGACGGTGAAAAAGGTGGAGGACGTGCTGAAGAACCGATCCCAAGGTCTGCACAACTCTGTTCAACTTTTACTCTAATGCCTGGGTTTACTAAGCAGTCCAGGGGGGTTTCACCTTAAAATCCCGTATATGACACTACATTACTGCTCAGTTACACCCTGACAAAGTGATCATAGAAACCAAATGTAGCAATGCTCTTGTGAAATAAGGTATCACAGTATTTTGAGTCCAACCCAAAGTCATTATCAATATGGATGTGTGACCAAACAGGTGTTCGTTTCACTCAACTAGAATTATAATAATACAAAAGAAATATTGTATGACTTAACTGTAATTTAAGATAACAATAGAAGAGATGTATCATTATGATCCAAAATCCCATCTGACGAGTAAACACCTCCAAGTTGACAAAAGAATGGATGTTGTTGTGTGTATAAATATTCAACGCTCAACCTGAAATTTAAAGGTAAACTTCAGGTTCTGATTTTGAGGCTATTAAAGTGATTTTGTGGTACTTTACCAACAGCTTTATTCTGATTACTCTGTGTTCCCTGAATAACCAGGAAATAGTGGGAAAAGTCTCACAGCACTCCTTAAAGTCACGAGCAGTCATTTGATAGCATTTCTGTCTCCTTCCACAGAAACAGAGGTACTCCACCAAGAAGCCAGTGAGAGGTTCGCGGCCGGCTACATCCAGTGCATGCACGAGGTCCACATGTTTGTGTCCAGCTGTCCTGGGATAGATGCAACGGTGGCAGCGGAGCTCCTCAACCACCTCCTGGAGTGTATGCCCCTGAACGAGGACAACCTCCCAGACGTCCTGATGGATCTAATCACTGACACTTCCGGGAGTAACGGCAGCACTTGGCACGGAGGCGGCGACGTGCTCTGCACGACTCTGGCTTCACCCGGAGGAAGGAGTCTATCCAGCAGCTCGTCTTCGGCCCTATCCCCGGCCCCTTCCACTACGTCCAGCGAGGACCTGTGCTCCGACCTGGACGAGACCGACAGTGAGCACAACCAGAGCTCCACCGAGGGCTTGGAGAACAGGGAGGCCTTGAGCATGCCCACCATGACCTACCCTCGGTTGATGTGGAGACCCTGGTAGGGCTCTGGGCTTTGGACGGGATGCAGACGGGATATGTTGAGCAGGCTTTCTTTTAAGATGTGACATTGGGCCTCTTACTGGAAGGGAAAATTCCACCCTACAACACGTCAACACTTTCATAATAGTTCTTTTGGGTGCCGTACCTTGCATTTTTGGGCCCATTTACCCCTGCAGATAACTGGCCACATACATGGATTTTCTTTCTGGGTTTCCCACATCGATGTTCAATATTCCAATCTGTCCTTTAAGACACACAGAGACCAGTCTGTCCACTGACAACAGCATCAGTTGACCAAAATGCAGTGCAGTGGTTTTGGGAAGAAACCATAACTGTGGCTTTTCTCTTCATCTGCAACTGAATGCAGCAAGTTTACAGCCTTTCCTTGGCATTCTGGGAAATGTAGGATATCACTCCGTCAAGTAGGGCCCCTGCAGCTCTGGGCCTCATGAAAGTACTCCCCATGTCCTTTTTAGTAGTGACTCCCTGGCTTTGAGTCGTCTGTTGCGACGTTTCTTTACACCTGAACAAAGACGGAACTTCTTCTCTTAACAATCACTTATAACCCAACAAAGGACGGACGAGGAACAGGTCAAGTTCACACTGTTTTGTGTCAAAAACTCTGTGTATATAGGATTTGTATGTGGAGAAAAGCTCTTTTAGAAACTGAGAAGTTTGGTAATGCCCCTTATTAATATAAATATCTCTATTGTATTTCATAAAGTCCTGTAGTTTATTGGACCAGTAGCCTCCTTCAGAATGACCACTTTATGTTGTAATGATGTTTAGAAATGCAAGTAAAATGTCTGAATTTGCTAAATAAAATAATGGAAGTCAAAAGCTTTTGTCTGACTTAACTATATATAACAGGAAACTTATAAATTAATATAGGTAAAAGGGATTTCTTCAGGAAGATTTGTGAGATAAAAAATATTGTCAGGGAATGTTAATTTATCATTAAAAACTGCTTTTCATTGCTGTTATTTTAAAGGCTTGTTTGTAATTGCTGTTATTTTAAAGGCTTGTTTGTAAGTCCCATTTTGATAAATTGAACATATAATCGCTCATATTCTTGCGGGATGCTTTCCTCTTCCTCTCCCGGCCATCCGATCTCCCCACGAGGACGTGAAAGAGTCGCACCTCTGCAACAGTTGTCTTCCCTCTCACCTCAGATGCAATGAGCACATTAACACGGGACTGTTAGATCCTGTCTGCACGCGGTGGACCAGCCATTAACCTACAGCAACGTGGCCCCTCAGCTCCTCACGGGAAACTAAACAATGATATTCCACGATATTCGTGAGCAACAGGCTACATGTAATATCAGGTAAAAACCACACGTTGTTCATTTTCCTTTTGTCACATGATGCAGGACTCTTGAAGGCATGCGTAATAAACGCGGGTGGAGGTGGGTGTTCGCAAACTAGATGCGGATGTGAACGTCGGAGGAGACACATGCGACCATTTGACAGAGGAGCGCCAAAAGACACTACAAAGGATACAAGCAGGCTGAGATTCTTCAAAGGGACCAGCCAGCACACACACACACACACACGCACTGACTGACACTTGATCATCAAGACACCTATAAAGACATGGGCTTTCAGCAGTGAAGCCGCCTTTGAACTACTTTATGTGCCACTGAGTTTAGCCTTTAACTTATTTTTTTAAGTACATTTTTATTTGTAAAATCTTAAATGACCAGTAATACATTTTCAGCTATGCTTATTCGCTATATTGTTGAGATATGTAGGCCTCTTCTCATATGTGTCCGTTATAATGCTTTTGATCCAACAGCCAGTTAGCTTAGCTTAGCATACAGGCAGGAAACGGGGAAACATGCTAGCTGTGTCCAAAGGTAACAAAATCCACTTGTCAGCACCTCCAAAGCTATTGTTTTATAAACCTGACATATATCAGTGACCTTTAGCGCTTTGTGCTAAGCTAACCCTCTGCTAGCTGTAGCTTTAAGCAAAGAAAAATATTTTTCTTTGCTTATTGGGCCTGTATATACTTTAATTTCTAGCTGTCTATTGGTGTAAACCATATAACAACATCCCTGAAATAACTGGAGTCGAAGTATTAAGAAGCATACAATTTAAATGATCTAGTATAGAACCTTAAAGTTGTGTCTGAGTGTAAAAAAAAGTTTATAGGTGACTAGTATGTCTAATTCAGGCCAAATGCACATTTATTTAAACTGGCCATGAAGCAGCTGTTTGTCGGCCCACTCACTTGGATGCATCCTCGATTGAAATGATACGTTGTCAGTGGTTTTCCTAATCAACTGTCACCAGGTTTCACCAGCAGTTCCTGGTTTAACATCCATACAGCAGGACCAGTGTCTTTTACTGGAACAATTACTTCATCCTATTTTTGGTCTTTTGTAGATTTCAGCCAAACCCTGTTTCAAAGACACTAAATGAAATTACAGTATACAACGTCCCCAAACATACGCTTAGTCCCCAAACACAGCAGTCTTTGTAATTTTGGAGCGCTGTGTAATTTGAAACCCTATGCTGTGTATGTTTGGGTATATGAAAGGAAACAGGTGGGTGAAAGGGTGTGGATGTTGACTTTAAGGACCCTCAGCCAAATTAAATTACAGTCACACCCCGTTCTGTCTGGTCAAACCAACACAGCTCTGAAGTGAAACATCGAATTAAGCCATAACCTTTAAAAAATGTAGCCAAAATATAACTTGATGGTATTATGGGAAATAAGGCCATCACTTTGAGGATATTGTATGAAATTGTGTGTTTCTTTGTAGACCAGAGTTAAAGACTGTGGGAATACTTCCCCTACATGTCACAACAATGTGCTCACTGAAAAGGACAGATAACAGGCTGACCACATTAGCAGATTTAGGTGGGAAAAAAGGGGGAAATATTCATACAGGAGGGAGGGCCTTTGCGCCCCAATGCATCAGCTGTGGGTTTGTGACCGTGCATATGAATTCTGAGGTTAAAGGTCGGTGCAGCGCAACAGTTGGCGTGAGCGCGATTCAACGGTGGAGGCGAGCATATGGGGCTGGAACAGATCCCCGGGGAACCCGGCCATCCTCGGGTGCTTCTCAACTGTCTTTGACTATGAGAGAACAATCGGCAGCAGCAGCATTCTTATATGTGCTATAAGCTTGAGCCCACTAAGCAGTTTCGTTTGACTTCTTATCTTGTCACATGAAAACAAGCTTTGGAATGACATACATTTAAAATGATAGGTTAATTCATTCCCGTCAGTAGTACAACCAAGCCTGTAAAACTCTTCTGTGACTCTGGAGGAGCTTTGACAAGACGGAGAAAATAACCCCTTAAAAATAGCATCTGTCTGTTGTGAGTCTGAGTCTGGAGTACCGCAAGTAAGAACAAAGACAGGTTTTAGAGTTCTTCCCATAGAAAGGTGGATTTGGCAGCCTTTGATACATTACTCCCATCACTCCACTGGATTATAAAGTATAACATGAGCTGATTTGCCTTTACCAATCTTTTCACATATACTAATAAACTAAATGGTCAAATGTGCCAAACGTTGCGTGCGCATACCATTAAAAGCCTGGTAATTATGTTAAATAACGTTTTGACCTATGATTATGCTGCTTAATCAGGCCTTATATCTACATGGCATCTGCTCAGGCTGAACTACCACGGAGGCCCAGACGGGCTTGATGTGCAGCTTCATGTGAATGCTATGGCTCGCTCAGTTGTCCAGCCACTATCTATTTATCTATAGAGCTGCAATGATTAGTTGATCAGAATATTTTAACAATTATTGCCACCATTTTGATTTATTGTTTGTTTTTCAACCACAAATGAAAAAGATTTAATGGTTCCAGATTTTCAAATGTGAAAATGTGCTGTTTTTTTGGATCTTACATTATGGTATATGAAATATTTTTGATGGTTGGACAAAACAAAAGACATCTGAAGATGTCACCTTTTGTTCTAGGATGCTGTGATCTGCATTTTGCAGTGTTATAAATCAATTACTTGAGAAATGAACAGAGCATATACATGTGCATAAAAGTGCAAAGGCACCAGTTACCTTATTTAACTTTTAGGTTTATCATTTATTTCCCAATCATTGTGTCTTTCTTCTGGCAGCCAACAGTGTATGACCTTAATATGTTGGGCAATAAGCAAGAAAACAAGTCACCTGAGTCACGCGAGGTGTATTTCTATAGTTTTATTATAACATTGTCTCCATGTCTCAAACAACACATCTTCTTACCTACAAAAATGCACAGAACTGTGCTAATTTAACATACCACAGACTCATACAGTGGCAATGAAACACATTTACATGACCGTACACAACATCATGTGCCAGTACCGTGTGTTTGCATTTACAGATCCTGGATGCTTCCAACAGCCCACGGGTGTGTAATATCATAAAAAAATGGATTGTAGGCGTGTGAAGCCTTATGAGAAAGGTAAGGCTTAATCACCAGTGCAGCATCCCTCTCTGGCTTACTCTCAACATTCAGAACATTTGAACTCCACATTTCAGTTTCCAAATGAATAAACCACATTCTCAATGGTTAATACACAGGTGAGCGTTAGAGAGAAGAAGAAGAGAAGAGACAAAAGACACTGACAGACTGTAGTTGCTAAAGGTTGTGACGGGCACCGGCCCCCCCTCTGTCTGTGCGGTCATTCATAGAGACAGACAGCAGACAGAAGGAGTCACAAACCTCTGCCAGTCTAAGGCAGAGACTCTCCGTACAAACTCACCGCTCACCGGAATCACTTCAAGTATTTGACCCCTCTGTCCATTGCGCTTTGCCCACATGCATACACATGTTGTTCTGCTTACAGTAACATGACCTGGGAATTTTTAGAGGTAGGGTCCGTCCCCAAACACACTCTAAAGCTCTCACCTTCGTAAAACAAGACACACGAGAGAAAAAAAAATAGAATAATACAATAAATAAAAAAAATACAATCATGAAAACAACCTAAGCCAGTGAGATAATCTTGGTCCAGTCTGCGTTACATTCACAAGCCCCCGCAGTTTGTCTCTAGTAGCACCACAGTTGTTCCCAGATCTCTTGCCGTTTACCTCGACTACATGGAGCCAATGTAGATCACAGTTTTCTTAATAACTCATGTTAGATGACCAGGGGCTTGCATGGTTGCTGACACATGAATGTCACCATTTCCTGCGTAACCCAGGTTTCTACACAAAGTTACTGAGGCAGCATGGTCCCCTTATTTGCTACAATTGTAATGTGGTTTCCCCACAGTAATCTATTTTTCAGTGTTCAATATTGACATTTGATGAGAGAAGGCTTTGACCCAACACCTTTTAAATAACGTGTACTGCTGCACAGTGATTTCATCCTCCTGATGGCGTCTCAAATGTGTTATAATTGTAAAAAAAACATTCTTTGTGTGGTAAAGCAGTTCAAAAAGTGGGTTCCTATTTTTTTTATCCATTAAAATCAATGTGCAAGTAAATGAGCAAAATAAATGTCTCTGAAAAGGTTCAAGTGGAGACAATGTAATTTTGCATAATGTATAAATCCCTAAAATATTATTGATTTGTTCTAAAAAGGACATTTTGTAGTAGAACTGCACCATATTGACAGAAAAAGGATATTACACAACAATATTTGCAATATTCTGCAACGTACATGGATAGATCTTTCTCTTTTAAAAAAGCCAATGACTTTCATGTATCAATTGGTGATTTTCTTTATGTACAATTTTCTTTTCAGCAGTGTCTTAATCTGTGAGGGTGCCCACTTCTTCATAGCACCTGTGCTGTATAGTTTGCCAGAGGCCAACACTTTGAGGCTATTCTGTGAAATGGACAAGCTAGCTCCAATTTTAAGTTCTCAGAGTAAAGTGACTTTAAATATCCCGTGGAATTAATTGTCAACGCCTGTAAACTGGTATTTATGAGTACTGTCTTTTAGCTGAATGATTTTGGCTTTAGCTTTAAAAAAGTCTATTCTAGATACATTATCTGGTAGAAAATAAACAAGATACTTATTTAAATAAACAGCTTGCACTGTGTATCAGATTGTCACTGTTGTGGAAAGTTTTAATCAGCCTCTTTGTCATTGTGTTGGCTGGCGAGTCAGGTTCCAGTAGTGGGATAAAACTCATCCCTAATACAAAAGTGTAAGTACCTGCCCTTTGACCTGGACAACATCATACTATGAGCGCCACGACTGTTCTACATGGGAAAACAAAAGGGATCCTCTGGTTTGAGGGGCTTGAATGGGCCAATGTGGCAAAACAAGAAAACACAAACAATGTCTGGTAGCAGAATATTTAAACAGCAATGCTGGGCTGCTTCGTAATGACAATTTTTAAATTGGTCATTATTTTGTTAAAAAATATAATATATATATTTCTGATGAGACATATTCATAAGACGTCCATTAACAGTTAACATGTTGCTGTAAAGCTCTGCCTCATGGGAAACAATTAAAGAAAAAGATATTTGGGTCCAGAGAGGTGTGTGTGTGTGTGTGTGTGAACTGGCAAAATATGAGGATCATACATTCAAAGACCCTCATAAAGTGTTATTGCCCCCTGTATGGGCACAATAAGAACTGCACTTCAGCGGCAATCCTCTGAACAACACACACACACGAACAACACACACCCTCATATTCACCACAACGGCAACACAGACTTCTGCTTGAGTTCATGTTGTGTGCGTTTGTCTCACATCCACAGTGTGTGTGTGTGCATCATGAGGGTCCATGGCTGGTTGAGTGTGTCCCCCTGCTGGTGGTGCAAAAGTTCAAGAGCCAACTGGTTGAGGCTAAGACTCCTCTGATTGGCTCTGGGGGTTCTGGCTCAGCTCCTCCCTCAGCTCGCCCATGTCCATGTCTGGCAGGTCCTCCTGGATGGGGTCTGCTGCTGCATCCTCGCAGTACACACACTCCTAAACACAAACACAAATCAGACAGTGGATATATTTAAATTGGACTTTTTTCATACAAATAGATTTTTTTATTAATTCAATTCATTTTATTTGAATAAACAGAAACTGATCTTCTCAGAATTAACATCATTATGGGACACGGAAACTCTGAAGCGTACTGCCAGCAGCCGGTTAGCTTGGCTTACAGGAAATAATGGATACAGAGAGAAATATCTAGCCTAGCTCAGCCACCAAGCAGCACCTCCAACCAAGTGTAAAACCGACATTTGTGTTTTGAAAGGGATTATTTTGTCTGGGAGCAGTGACTTCCTGGAGTCTCAGCTGGTGTCCTGGCAACCTAGAAATGACAACAAGACTCCAGGAGGTCACTGCTTCCATCCAGTCCAACAAATTGTTGGTTTTACATTAGGTTTTTGTATAGATTAAACAGATGTAGGCAGAATTATTTTCTTTATGCTAAGCTAAGCTAACCTGCTGCTGGCTCTGGCTTCATTTTTAGCAGACAGATATGAACGTGGTATTGAGCTACTCATTTACGTAATTTCCCCAAAATGTTGAACTATCCCTTTAAAGTAGTATGTCAACACCATAATAATTCTTTTACATTTGTGTGTAAGGGGCGGTCAGTTTGTGTTTATGAGACTTAATGTAGGCTGACTGAAAACAGAACTAACTACTGGAGGAAGTGTGGATTTGAAGGCAAATAAGGGAACCAATTCTTTTAGAAAGAGGTCGTCAACTGCTCAATGCTTCATGCCAAATGTATTCCGAGTTTCAGAGAAGTGTGATGGAGTTAATGTCTTAATATGTTGCTACAAACTGATTCTTGAGACAAAGTGTGCGTTCCTGACCTTCACATTGATTGCAGCCGGTAGACCTCCCCTCCTCATCCAGGGGTGTTCCTCCACTAGCTCTCGTCGCTGGTCTGAGGAGAAGTGAGGCTGGCTTTTCTGCATCTGTCTCAGCCTCTCCTTGTCTTCTCGCAGAACCTTCTGAATGTCCCTGAGGGTCAGCAAACACACACATTACAGAAGGGCCTCTAATGTAAACATTAGGTGAATCCATCTAAATGCGTTTGGCAGTTCGGTTTCCCTTAAAATAAAAGCCAGTCAGTGACTTACCTGGATGGCATTTGATACGTCATCATGACCTTCTCGTCAGCATTGGCCATCAGCAGCCAGAGGGGCTCCTGGAGAACATATTTGATTAAATGCTCTCCGTCCACTTGGGTTAAGACCTTGGCCTGCGACTGGCTGCCTTCTTCACCTTCTTCCCCTCTCGTCTTGGCCTTGGCCTTGGGGTCGTGTTCCAGGGAGTCAACGCTGCCAAAGTACTTGCTGGTGTTGCTGCTCCCTATACACAATTTTAGAGAGACAAAAGAGTCAAAAATAGATTTTAACACGTACTTTTCACACCAACCAATCAGAAACTATTAATATAATAAATGGCATAAATAAACGTTACGTCCACTCCGTGGTCAGAAACGCTCATTAAGTGTTCGTCTGCTGACCTGTTCTACTGCCAGAAGCTCCACTAGCTGATGTCCGACAGCCTGAGCCTGATCCGGAGCCCATGGATCCAGAGGTGGCTGATCCCGTGCCGGAGTGGGAGTCCTCTTGCTCCTGCAGCAGAATGTCCAGCAGGTCGCAGGACGAGGAGTTACCGTCACTGTGGGCCCCATCTCCTGGAGACTGCACCTGAAACACAAAGCAGCACACAGTCAGATCAAGCCACACACTTCAGTGACATGCAGTCTTTTTGTGCAAGTGTTGGTGTGTAAATGAGTGACTGAAGCCTGTTGAAGGCAAATCAATGGATTGGTTGTGTTTCTCACCTGGTGGTGGTTCTCAGTCTTGGCTGTGCCTCCGTTCTTCTCCCCAGCTGCCCCTGATGCTGTGGTTGTACCGTTGCCCTGGCATCCAGCGGTGAGCACTGTGCTGTCTTGTCGTTCCACTGAGCGCTGTCCCTCCTCCATGCTCAGCAGATTGAGCTGCAGGGGCGAGCTGCAGCGCGACTCGAACAGCGGCGGTGACGTGGCGGGCTCCCTTGCTCCAGAGGCTGGGGTCGAGGAGCGTGACGCCGCCCCATCTCGGGGCTCCACGGCCATGGCTTTGGGGGGCTCAGTGGCTAGGCTATAAGGAAAGGCCTGAGCTGGATATGGGGCTTGAGCCACAATCTGCACTGGGAAAGAAGGCTGGGCAGCGAAGGGCTGCTGGGTAGTGTATGCAGTTTGAGGGCCCTGGAAAGGTTGCTGGGTAGTGTAGGGGGTCTGAGCGGTTTGAAATGGCTGCTGGGGGGTAAAGGCTGCCTGCACGGGGAACGGCTGTTGGCTGGCGTAGGGGGCTTGTGTTTGGATGGTGTAAGCCGGCTGCGGGGGCTGAAAGGGCTGCTGAGTAGTGTATGCGGGTTGAGTCTGCTCAGAGAAAAACGTTGGTCTAGGAGCGGCCCCCAGCTGCCCAATCTGACCTAATGGACCTATTTGGGGGAAGATATAATTTGGTAGCACCAGAGCCACCACAGGTGTAACAATGGGTGCAGGAAATGGACTGGCAGTGGGTGGGGCTTGGGTGCTCTGCCCCTCTCCAAAGCCTGCAGAAAGGGAGGGGTCAGGGTGCGGGGCCTGAGCTGGGGCAGAAGCTGCTGGGGGGTAGAGTGGGTAGGCAGGCACCATGGCTGGGTAGGAGACGTTAAAAGCTGACTGGGACGCTTCTGACGGGGACCAAGACGTTTGGTTGAGACCCTGGAGAGGGGGGCGGGGTTTGCGGTTTGACACAGCGCTGTCCGACGAATCAGGATGCTTCATCCGTGGCTTCTTGGACTTCCTATTGCGGGTGCCCTTCCTGGCAGTAGTCTCGGGCCTGGCGGTGCCCTGTTTGGCTGCACCTCGTGGTCCAGATGATTCTGAGACAATACAGATATGGCAGCTGTTTGTGAACTGGAAACTTGGCTTAATGATTATTTTTAAATGAAACCATATTTATATACAGTACGTTTACAGTAAAGAACGTGCAAATATAGAATTGGGTTCTGCAATAAACCTTCAATTAGAGCTTTGAAAGAGGAGATTTGAGATTTTAAAATAAAAATGTGTCTTCTCTGTCTGGTTTTGTTACACCTGTATATACTGCATGAACCCACTAGTAAAGAATAGTTTGCAGGTCATGTTAAACGACCTTACATCCCACAAAGCTGAAACACTTTCTACAGCTTTCTATACTTTCAAACATTTCAATACTTTTACTCTTACCTGATCATTTTTTATTATTCATTTATACATCTTTATTATTTTAATTATGGTAACATTGTACTCTCGTGTAGTAACTAATAAACAGTGTTTACCTCGAGTGTGGGCTGGACCTCTCTGCTTGTGCAGATATGTGGAGCAGTCCTTCTGGAAGGTCCTGGCGTTGCGGAGCTCTCGGCAGCGGGTGAGGAAGGCCTGCTCTTCTTTCTGGGTGTGTGCAGCCAGCACCTGTTTGGTCAGCCCCAGCCGCTTGTAGGCCTCCTTCTCCTGGCTGGGCGGAGACACCACGCTGACAGGCAGAGCCGGGGGAGCAGGACTCTCTGCCACGTCCTCGATAATCTCTGTAGAACCAATCAGAGTCATAAGAATCAGTCGAACTGAACTCATCATATACACACCATATCCACGTATAGTCCTGTGCCAGAGTGTTTGACATCGCTT
Organism: Nannoperca australis; assembly: GCA_036023655.1. Taxonomy (NCBI): domain Eukaryota; kingdom Metazoa; phylum Chordata; class Actinopteri; order Centrarchiformes; family Percichthyidae; genus Nannoperca; species Nannoperca australis. Next base: position 41,847 of record JAVQJD010001933.1, read on the forward strand.
CTATTCATTAAATGCACACTCACCAGACTCTGGCTGAGGCTTCTTGTCTCCCACGTGGACGATGGTGCTGCTGTAGCTGCACTGTGAGGTGATGGACACCACGCTCTCAGCCTTGCTCGGCAGGGTGAGGGGAGCCAGGGGGCCTCCCACCACTGCAGCTGCCCCAGGTGGAGGCTTCTTTGGTGCTTTCATGTTTGACAGGCCGGGCTGGACATCTAGCATCAAAGGGTCTGGTTGGGGGGTGAGAGAAATCGTCTGTTAGCTCTAAGCCACAGATGACTAATTCCTATCAGGTGAAAGTAATCCTAGCACAGATGCATGATGTGTACATGCCTGGGTTTGAATCTTGAGGCACTTGCATGCCATTCTCTGAGCCCTTCTTGTCATCATCCGAGTTGGAGGAGGTGGTGTTGAGTGAAAACTGGTACTTCCTCTTCACGGTGATGGGGACGTTACAACTCTCCAGGTACCTGATAAACAGAAGTGGATTTAATCAGAGAGGGCACGCTTCACACGCGTGATCCTTTAACCATCACCTTGCACAGACTCCAACCCTTACCTGATGACACTGTCGAGGCAGCTAATTTGCTGGTAGGAGTGGACAGCCTGGTCTTTGCAGCTGAAGTCCTCCATGCTGGATGCAGCACTGTCTCTGACCTGCAGAGGGGGCACAGAGTCCTTCAGACGCACCGCTGGACTCTTCTGTGCTGCCACTGTGGATGAAGGGGATGAGAACATGAAGCCAGGCAGGTAAACCCACAGTGCTAAACACAGATATATACTAGATTTGCTCCTTTTGTTTGATTTTTATTATATTTGCCACACAAATTATTTTTGATTCTAATTCTTGTGACACATTGCACCACATTAGTGGCTTCCACTCTGATTGCTTCAGGACACTTTCTTTCTTTCTTGTAAATGTTTTTGAGGGACGTTAGACATTATAGAGTTTGTTAAAGTTAAAGTTGAAAAATGCTATTTTCTACCAATGTGATCACGTGTTCACCTTGTGTCTGTGTATAGCCCAAGGTTAAGTTTCTCTCATGCTTACAAGAAATGTGCCCACTGTGATGAACTTTGAGTCAAAGCGACCACAGAACGGTGGCTGTTCGGTGATGTTGAACTGAACTCACTGTCAGTGCTCTTCCTCTGCTCAGGCTTGGATGATGATGGTGAGGGCGAAGTGGGAGGGGAGCGCAGGCAGACCTGGGAGTCCTGGTTCTTCAGCATGTGGACCCCTTTACATATCTCCTGGAATGTCCTGGGAGGCTTGGCCTTGCTTGTTTCCTCCGCCGTCTTCCCCGTCACTGCATTCCCATTGCTCTCGCTGGACGAGCTGATGCTCACCTGCTGCTCGTGGGAACCATTGCTGCCATAACCGCTGGACCCCATGTTGTGGACCGGCTGAAGAGAGAAAAGGTTGTTACAGACACTGACAAATGTGTGTATGAAAATGCATATTTAAGCAGGGGTCTAGTGTGCATACATACTTGGAGTAGCAGCCTGTGGATTTGTTCACTCGTTTCCTGGATGTCTGAGTCCATGATCTTTCCTCCATGGAAAGCTGGTGCGGCAAAAACATCTTCATTCACAGGACCCCTAGAAAACACACACCCCCCTGTCATCTAGCATGTTCAAAGTGAAATACATTCAAACTTTCCTCGACTGAAGACAACAATACATTGGGGAAACTCACATGCGGACTTTGTGCCTGCCAATGACGAAGGAGACCTTGCGGCTCCAGGGGTTGACGAAGCTGGACCAGCTTGTGTCGATGGTGACGTACTCGCCGTTTCTTGCACAGAAACGGGTCGAGGAGTGGTCGAATGGCTGACCGGCATTCTGCAGGACTGTTGGGCAACAGACCATAATGAGCGAGGCTACTAAAATCGGGCCTCTAGTCTAAACCGTGGAAGTCAAAATAACTTTTAATGTTAAAGAATAAGTTAAGAGAATCAAGTGAATGAAAGGGGTTCTCACTCTTGCGATGCACAGCCAGCATCAACGGTCGGTCACTCGGATGCAGATTGAGCAGCACTGGGGTCCCGATCAGGTCTTGAGGGAGGTAACCCAACAGAGGAACTGCCCTAATGGAGAAACAACAGCAATGTGTTAAAGACAGTTCACAACACTGGCTCTACGACATCTACTGAATCTCAGGTCCTCCACTTTCTATCAGGTTTTCTACGCAACAAAAATAAACTCGCCTCTCATCCACATCCTGGAACACACAGTTGGGGGTGTGTGTGGTGGTGAAGATACGCTTGTCAGGAGGGATTCTGGGAGCTGTGGAGAGAGAAGATACAAATGAAATGACATTAAATTTAACCATGCTCTTTCAGGTGGCTTTTCGAGAGATTCTTTTATTGTGTTGTTCTGTCACATATCATCGTGTCTGTGGACAGCACAAATGTTTGGAGCAGTAAACATGTAACATGTGTTGCACAAAAAATGCACGTGAAAGCACCAGAATGTTGTCACAGGCCTCACCTTCATAGCCAGAGTGCACCCTCTCAGCCAGCAAGAGGCAGCAGAACTGTTCCTCCCTCAGCTCCGCATCCTGGACCTTCATCAGGTAAGGAGTCATACGGAAAGGATAGTACTGGAGATCCCCTTCACGCTCCTTACCGCCACTGCAACACACACATACACGCACAATTATAATACTTTACTGAAGTTTAGAAGAAAGAGGATTTCAAAATAAATCTCACAGTTTGCCCAAATGTGTACGATTCTTCACAAGAATTTGTTTTTGTTGTAGATTTAAAGTCAATTTTTCCAATATATATATCAAACCTGTACACTAATGTTATCATATTATAGAATTATTACATTATATTTAAATTAACCAAACGTTAAGTCCTTTATCTCAAACTGATGCAGCAACACCCCATCTGACCACTAGATGGAGAAACAGTTCAGAAGCTCACGGCCGCTGACTTCCTCCCTCCTCTCAGCCCTCCTCTGTCTTGCTCACCAGCCCTGTGCTGACTCAGAGCTCATCTAAAGCAGGAAGTTATGGATCAGAGACGCTAGCGGCCACTTTCACTCACCTGATGCGGCAAAAGAAGGATTTCTCCTGCATGCACTCCGTGGGAGACGACTCTGAATAAGAGATAACGAGAAGGTGGGATGAATACATCAAAAACACATCAGACTGATTACTTCCAATGTGTTAGTCATCTATATTCAACACACTGTTGACCGGACCTGAGGAGTTTGTTTCTTTTCACTGTAGTCAAAAGAAACCGTTTTAAGTAAAAAGACAAAAAATTATAAAAAAATTGAAACTATGTCTCTGCATCAACGATAATTGAAAATTTATTAGAATTGATTGCAGATCTTTTGCGGAGGCATTAGATTTAGATTTCTGCAAGTGTACTTAAAAAAACGCTAACTAAGAACATCCAACTGCACAGACGATCACGGCTTCAGCGAATATGTGCAGGTGTGCATTCGTTAATGTGTGATTGAGTATGGTAATGTAATATATGTTATGTGTGTATGAGCATGTGTGTGTGGGGGTGGGTCATGTGAAGGAAATGGATGCTTGTGTGTGTGCAGGTGGTATGGGTCATGTTTAATGTGGGTTCTCCACGTGCCCTTTAAGGGTGATGGAAATCTACCATTTATATTCTTTCAGTGAGACAAAATTAGAAAATCCAATTTTAAAGTTACATAAAAACAAAGTTGAAACTTAGAAACATTTTAACAGTAGGATTTTAGTTCAGAGACAGCTGGTACCTGCTCCAGTGCACATGCTCCATGAGGGCAGGCGGTAGGGCGTGGTGAAGCTGTAGAACACGCTGACATCCTGAGGCGTCAGGAACTCCACAAACTTGGCATTTTTAAACACTTCCCGCTTGCAGTTCAAGATGGACGCCGCCTGGTCCGAGATGTAAACAATCTTCCCCGTGATGAGCGAGACGGCTACAGCAAATATATCCTGCCGGTGAAAAGATTTGTCACAAGTCAGTTAGTTAGGTGTCATTTCAAGGCAAGTGCTGTTTTATGTAATTATGTTGATCGTAAGCCAATTTTTTGTTGTACTGAGGATTTAAACCTTAAAGAAATTACACTATTTTGTGCATGGGTTTTCTAATATACAGAGCCAAATAAACAAAAGCTAGTCAGAGGTGAAACGCTCCTTTTCTACCACTGGTTTGTCAAACATGATCACATTTCAGCATTTGAGCATTTCTTTTCTTCTAAATGTTCCTTCTTTATCGTGAGGAGACGATCAGAGGTACTCACCGTGTTTTTGAGGGTGTATTCAGAGGTGATGCTGTTGATTTCCTCGATGGTGTAGGAGGAGACATCGAACCCTGGTGGCTGACTGTCATTGATCATCAGCATCTGGTAGTATTCTTCATTGGCTGCAAAACAAAGTGAAGATGAGTCCACGCACGCATCCTTTCACACACTATGTGGTTGGCATCCTGCTTTACTTAACTGGGAGATTTTCTTTTTGTAATTGCTTTTCGTACAATATTCACATCCAAAATTGGAGAATAGGATTCAGAATCTATGTCAAAGGTCAGTCCAAATTCTACAAACGTTTATTAGCGAACGTATCAGTCGTCAATATTGTTGATAACAACAAACTGAATGAATGTACATGAAGAAAGTGAAGCGAGGCTTACCTTTCACCTGTTTGACACACCGCAGCGCATACTTGAGCGTGTTGAGGGTGCTGGACTTGCCCTTGCTCCTCTTTTCCGACGGCAAGTGCATCTTCAGCTCCTTGAGGGTCTTGAAGAGCTCCTTCTGTGTCTTAGCTTTGGCTGACTGTTCGCTGCTGCAGGACGTGCACGAGACAGATACACGTGTGTCAAAATGACGAGGTCTCACCAGTGCTTTCACACTCTTCTTCTCAGCATACAGATCACAACAGGAGGGGGCAGATACCGGTATGTTGAGGGGGTGGGGCATGAGGGGACTGATTGGCAGTGGGGTGCATCACCTGTGGGTCTGACTTAGAGAACTTTCTACTGTTTCATGCAGGGAAAAGCTCCCACTGCCAACACATTCAACATGCAAGGAGAAATAAATAACTGTCTTTATGTCTGTTTATTTTCGTTGAAACGTTTTAAACGTATCAAATGGCATCTCGATTCAAAACGATCTATGACAGGTACCACGTAAGATGCCAACTGACCTGCAGCCGCTGGTGGAAGGGTTGTCCTGCTCGGAGCTCATCAGGCTGAAGGCGTTGGAGCTGCTTGGAGGCGACGGGCTGTGAGAGTTTGAGCTGGAACAACAAACAACATGTCGTGTTATTAAAGATGTACAGAAAGGCAGCAAAACAAAAACAGACGGTCAGAGAGCCAAAACAAAAGGCGAGACTAAACATATTAAGTGAGCCAAGGACTTGCTGTTATATAGTGTAAAAAAAAAGCAGGTGCTGAATGTCAACAAGCCATTTTCTATAAATATGCCATTTAATTAAAGAGGATAATCTGTAAATATAAAAATAAGTACTTTTCTGATAGAAAATGTTTGCATTTAATGACATCTTTTTTTAAAGTTGTTGTCTAAAGGTGTGTCAGTGAGTCAGACGGTATCTATCGTAATAGCTAAAGGCAATAGAAGTATACAAAGCCAGATTATAACTCACTATTATTAGATAATTGCATAAATACAGATTACACAAATACTTATAATAAAGGACCACACAACTTCCTGTTTATATTGATGTCTTCCATGTGACAAACTGAAGTATTTGCCTCTGCCTTTTGTTTCTTTAAATGAGCAGTTCAACAAGACGTGTATTTATGTTAGGGAAAGAAATGAAATATCAGCCAATATATCACTGTCAGATCAGTTTTGACCTCAACAATATTGTATCAGTAAGGCCACATTTCTCATAAACAGCAGGGCTGAGTGTTCACCTGGTGTCTATCTTTAATGGAAATGAACTGCCTTTAACGTCCTTACACACTGTGTGCTCTACCAGAGCTACATAGAGAACACTGTGGCCAACTTTCACAGCTGGAGTGTACCTGATCTGAATCTAATACAATCCTATACAAAATGCCTTCAATTGATTATTGGCATTGTGTTGTTGAATTTAAACGAATGTTTGATCCAGAGGTTAGTGGTGCTGTTGTAGTGGACTGTGTGCTTAAAAGTGTCGCCTCCATTTGCATCCGTGAGGTGGAGAAAACATTAGAGCTCGGTTATGTAACATCCGTCCTCTGTTGTCTTCAGATGAAAATGATAGTCAGACAGGTGTGTGTGTGTGTTTGTTTTTTGGGAGGGGGGTGGCATAATATTAAAAGCCTGACATCTTTGAATTGGATAATGGTTAATCAACGAACACTAAGCCTCCCCAGCTATTTAGAATTACAACTGAAACCCCAAAATCTTATCAAAATCATGTCATCATCACCTCCGAGGTGTTCTTTAAGTATCTCTAACATCAATCTACAGAACTGACACTTTGTAGACTATTAAGCTGCTTAATTGATGAGTCTACCTTATATTCATTTTACATGCAGATGGTTTTTCTATTGAAGGCAAAGACAATGCATGTAGATGAAACTGTGCCGACAGTCAGTCTTTTTGTAGTGTCTCATAATTAGGAATAAACACCACTGCTGTCCTCAGTCTACGAAGGTCGCTGCTAGACTACAACAATGACTCAGACCAACAATGACTCATACAGGAGAAAATGGCCCTTCTATTACATTTAATGAACCTTACTTCCGTGACCTAGATGGTCCGCTCCCCCACGTCGGTGGAAAGAAAAACTTTCATTTACCACGACTGAGTGCGTTTGATGTGCCCTCACCTCTTGTTGCTCCCTGAAGACTCCATGAGAGCGGAATCCTTGCCATTGTCATTCGAGCTGCCCACAGACTCATTGCCGTGGGAGTCATTGCCGTGCGATTCGTTACCATGGGATTCCGTCCCGCTCCCACTCGAGCCACCCATCTCTACATCCTCATGTAAGGTAGGGCGTGGCCGCTTCCTGTCGTTGTGCGCGGAGCCCGGCGAGGCCGGCTGCTCGTGACCGCTGTCGCTCCCCTCGGAGGCCAATCCAAACTCTCCTTCCAGTTCGACCCCATCCTGCCCGGGACAACCCTCGCTGTAACTGGCCATGCGCTGAAGTTGGCTAATGGAGCTGCAGGGAGAGCGCTCCTCTTCCTCCAGCTGAAAGCCGACCCTTTCCCGGGTCAGTTCGCACCCGTCCAGGGTTGAGTACGGGTGGTGCTTTGGATCACTGTCCTCAGACATGGGACGGGCCAAAGGGCAAACGGTGGGGGATTAAGTTACCTTCCACGTGGCAGGACTATGAAACGCATGGCACTGGGATGTAAATGGAGTTGATGCCCCAGGAGTGGGGATGTAGTCTAAAGGAGGAAAATAAAACACAGGTAAACTACTCAGACGAACCCTTAACAATACAGTGCATATACAGACAGTAGATCAATAGTAAAGAAACACAGCGCTAAAATAAGAAACAATCAATGGGGATTAGAAGAAAGCATCCATCAAAAATACAGCAGTATTCTTTGATCCGATCAGCCGGCTCTCTGCATTTTTAAAAGTCAGTGAGAAAGAAAAGGGCAAAGCAGCACAGATGAAATGTTCTTATGTTCTGTGCGCACACACACACACACACACACACACACACCCCAAGGCTGCTGCCATCCATTCTTCAAAAGGTCTGCACAGTAAATAGGTCGTCGTTTGCCCTTTCTGTGTGGACTTAAGCCCCACACCATTGGGATCCAGTTCAGTTTTTCAAAAGAGCTTTTTCACATGAGATAAAAGCACAGCTCTAAGGACAGCACACAAACAAGAACCTTCGCCTCGCACAAACCATCAGGATGAATTTGGACGGTGGAAAGACAAAAGGCTTTGAAACCATCTGTAATATTCAGGTTGCCTCCGGCCTGGCCCTTTACTAATGACCAGGTAGGAGGGAAAACTGACAACCAATCTTGCAAATAACAGCATTATCATTAATGGCAAGGATACAGATGCCACCCATACACATGATAAACAGATGTGATGATGCATCGCCCATGTTCACTTAAGTCTAAATCACATAAAGGTAGTCTTATGTAACACAGTGCAGCATCCCTGAATTTCACTTGCTTGACTATTCACAAGCACCCAGGGGTGGGGGCAAAACATTATTTATTCTCTAAGAGAAAGTTGATAAAAATACAAGAGCTGTTTTCATCAGCTGCTCCTCCTCCTGCTCCTCCCCCAACAGCAGAACAGCAGTAGCTGGAGCTATTTACGTCTGTTAAAGCCATAACAGGAAATACTGGCAACTGGTTCTGAAGCCAAATCCAAAATATTTCACAGTGATCCAAGATCAGGTTACAGCTATTTATGTAAGAGTAGAAATTCAACAGCTTGCCTATTCTTCACTCTTTACATAAGCACTTTTACATAACTTCTCAAACTTTCAGGGAAGGTTTTTTTTATGTTTAAAGATCTACAGAAACATAGCAGCAGACTTTCCAGCCACCCACACATCCACTGCCACCTTCACAAATGACCCACTCTTTAGCAATTACTGAGGCAGCGGCCAAGCCGCAGAGGGGACTTCTTATTGGCTGCTGCGAATGACCAATCAGGAGAGAGCAAGGAGTGACAAAATGATGTCAGGCAGAAGTTAGGGGTTGGATATATGTCAAGAGAAACACAGAGGAGAAAAAAAAGCATGTTTCCGCTCATGATACAGCCATATAAGACTGTTAATAATGTATTATTGTTTATTAATGTATTATTACTACAGTGTAAACTGTATGCAGCGGGGTAGTAAGGATTTCAACAGCCAATAATAAATGTTAAACATTTAAAAACTAGGTTAGTGCAATGAAACCATTGCCAAACACAAAACATATCCAGGTCAGCAGCATATAGAGCGTACTCATAACACTTACTACTCCGTAATATGTGCCTGTGACAGAAATACAGAACAAAATCTAAATCCCACTCAGCTTGAGCAAATCAGAATGACTTCCTCTATACACTCGTTTTTAAACTTTCTAAAGACCATGCAATATGGATATGATGCAGACAAGACTATCTATACACACAAGTGCTGAATTACAACTTTCTTTCCCAGAACCTTCACATTTCGGAGATACATGCAAACGCCATGTAACTCTCAAAACACAGCCGAATAATGACATAATGAAACTCAACCCCCTTCTGTTTCCTGCTCAGCCTTGTTTTAGCCAGAGCAGTGATACACCCAACACACTAGCACAGATCTTGCGTTATACAACGCTGCTCCAGTCACATGGATTTGGCTATAGTGCAGCACAAAGCAGTGGTACCCTTGTTGCATAAAACCTACATGCTTCTCACTGAGCATAGCTGAGGACAGAATACAATTCTAATCATTTACACTAACAAGTAGATCACTGGGGAAGAACCATAGGCAAGTGTTGTGAAGATAACTGCAAACTTATTTTAAATGTTCTGGTACAGTTTATTAGTATTTCCATGCTCGGTCATGTTAAGGTCTACTCCAGTATTTAATTCAAAGGACATAATTGAGTTACAGTACAGTATCTGCCACTGTACTACACGGTTTACGGAGTAATTAAATGCATCATATACCTGTGAGTCGTGACCTGTCAGTGAAACTGTTAAAAAAAGAAATAACATTAAACCTATACACCATTTTTAACATTGCTGCCTCCAACTTTAACAACCATTTCTTTATGTCCATTTAGTTAGTTTTGTTTAAGTTATATTTTTATTATTCTGTATGTGTGTGTGTGTGTGTGTAGATGTCGAGGACCTTGCAAAGTAGTAAACTTGCTTGAAAACTCTAATCCACTTACTTTTAAATAACGTCCCCTCAATTACATTTGACATGAATCTACCTAATATATTGAAATAAACCATTGTTTCAGGTAATACGTGTGGAAATATGGCACTGCAATGTTGTCAATGCTATCTTAGTCCTACAAACTGAAATTAAAAACTGGTCGAACAGCTCATTTATAAAGTCAAAAAATGAGAAATTTCAATGTGTGTTATATTTTATACATAGACAAGCTTACACAAGATACAGTTTAAATTCAATGAAACACGATTAAAACATATTTGTAATGGGAACAAACATCCCTTCCCCCCATTTAACTCTATTGACCTGCTATTCAAAATCCACACACACGTTGACCTGCAATCCACTGCACGGTACACTGACACAGTTATGTAAAAGCAACGATATCTATAAAAAACCTACATTAAAACAGCAGCCGCTTTGCCGCGGAGGGGTTATTTCACAAAAGCATAGACTTTTCATTCTCTACGAACGAACAGAAAACCATGAACCGGCATTTTAGGACATAAAAGTAGAATAAGTAGAGCAATCACAATCTTCGCGCACGCGCACTTTGATATTGTTATGCAACTTATTTTTTGTGCTTTATTGTTACTACGAAAAGGAAGCAATTATGGCAAACCAACCTGTGCTGTCGAAATAAAAATCGCCTCTTCGGTCGTCCTCGTCGTCGAGTAAAAGCAAACGCGAACAGTGAATAAAGCATTCAGTTAAACATCCAGCGTTCCTCAATGGTAGACGGGATTCAGACGGGTTGACACAGTAGCCAGCAGTTCCTCCCCGGCTCTCTTCGCCTCCGGTCTACCAGCAAATCAGCGAGCTCGGCTCGCGACCTCAATTTAGACTCCGCCCTTAGAGTTTCCCAATTGGCTGGAAACTACGGGTTTCCATGGAGAAAGTGACGGAATTGCAACAACAAGAGCTCATTGGTCCAGGGCGCTGTCCGTCGTTTTACATAAACAAGACGTCCACTGCACGTGGAATCCCATGTTGTGTGTATCACGCGGCGTGAGACGGGTAGTTACGACTACACCGGGGCCATTCAACGTATCGAGTGCTGAAATTCCAAATGCAAAAATGCTGAGGAGGAAACAACCAGTAAATAACGACCCACACGAAATATCTGTATCAAATACGTTTTATTTGCCTCGGCTCTGATCTGTATATCGCGAAATCGCGTGTAGGGTATTATTAAATGTCATAACTCATAGTGAGTTAGGCGGTGTCCCTTAATGCTAGTTATTGCACAAATAGCTGCTAATTACACATTATAACCTTACGCCCATATGAATATAAAGACGCCTGTTGAGGAAACCTGGTGCATGGAGTGTGTCGAGAAGGGGCAAAGTTACCTGCGTCACATGTTATTGCACTGCCTTTCTTCGAGAACGCACGGATACAATGTCCACCGACATTATGGAAGATTATTCGTCAGGCTATTTGAGGGAGGAAATAAGGTATCTCACATGTTTCATAAACGTAGACTACAGTTGGACAATTTAAAGAACACGACTGATATAAAGTTATACAGGCCTAAATAAGGCTACAGCTTCTCATAGGCTGAGCAAAGTAGGTCTACCTCAGAAAAAAACTCCAAGCAGGGCTCCAATCTCTCCCTTCCTGTTGCTTGCATCATCAGGTACACCGTTTGAGAACGGTGGTTTACATCCTTTGTTCGACAGCCTGTTATGTTGGATGGGACTGTGCTTTGTGCCAAGCTTGCTAGTCATCACAGTTTGTCATGAGTGGCTGAGGCTGGAGAGCACACATATTGTTTTTTTTCTTCACATGCTGGCGTGGTAGCCACAACAACACACAATCTCCAGCCAAGAGCATTCACAGAACTGCACAGTCCAGAAATCTGGACCAGGGATCTCTGGGTACCAGAAGCAGCCACCTTCAAGTGGCAACCCCCTGCTGAGGTGCGAGTCAACAACACACCATGCAGTCCAATCACCAGGGCATGTGCGAACCAAGTGTCTCTCGTCCACCCTCTCTCTAAACTGGCTTCTTGTATGATATCACGCTGAGAGCCTAATACTCTACGTGGCTCTATTATTGGGTTCCCCCTGCTTGGCACATTTCCTTTGTGCTCTCCAACATTTCCCAGGAAGTGCAGTGTAGGTGGAGAGATTAATGTCCTCAGCACACACCACAACTGTGTGTGGATCTGACTTTAACAGTAAAATGAGACTGATTGACAGATCACTCTCATTGAACTACACACACACACACACACACACACACACACACACTTGATTTGCTGGTTGTGGCAGCAGGCTGGGAGATCCTACAGGTGGGTGGAATTCCTTTAACAACAGTGAGTCATGATGTGGGTGGTTTTATGTGTAAAACACAGGAGCTTTGACTGGTGGTAATGGCTATCATGATAATCTAACCAGATATCTTCTACATTTAGAGTGCATGTATCACCACATATGTTTGTGTGCATACATTAACCTGACTGTTTCTGTTCTGCAGCTCAGTAGGCTGGAGAAGGCACATGGAAGCTGAAGGGAATATAGGTGTATTTCTTTCCACTGGAGGGTCTGAGTGGAGAGCTCAGGGTGGGATTCAGATCAGCACCTTTGAGCAGACAGGATCCAACCTGGTTGAATACCTTCACAGTGGTTAAATGGTAAGTAAATGTCAGCATTAAAATAATTATAAACTCATTAACAAATCTAGATTATAATATATGACATATATTCTTGCCACTGAAAACATGTCTAATGAAATGTATGAACGTATATTTCATATTTGCTGCTAACAACATTTTTGTGAAATAGCAAAAGACTTGCTTGTGGATTGTCAAAAAGTGTCATATTTCTGCAGGCAGTGTTGAAGGAAGTATTCAGATCCTTAGTACAAGAACAACGTACCTATATAACAAGACATACTAGTAAAAGCCCTTCATTAAAAATCCTACAGAGGTATTTTACAAAACATGTACTTCAAGAATCGAAAGTTAAAGTATGCAGGAAGATTACCCCATGACTCTTATACTGTATTAGTACAGTACCAGTCAGAAGTTTGGACACATGAATTTTCACTGGTAGTGTATATATGATATGATTTAGTTGTTAATATCGCAATTTTAATGCATTTCCATAATCCTTTCTAGTGTCAGTTTTCTGACCCTGGTATACAGTATATTACTGTCCACCCCATTTGGCTGTAACTCTATAGGTGTGATCCTGTTCATGTACAAAGACCGACATTTGATGTCATGTATGAGGCCTCTGAAAGTAGGCCAGCATCAAATATGTATAAGCAAATGCTGAGGGGGCTGGAAACTAATGTCACAGATGCATCAGTGGAAGAATGACACAGCCCTCAGCTACTTAACTGCTCGGTCCTTGACCGTGTGTGGGATGCAGCTGCATCATTTGTATTTATGAATGCCAAAGTCAGGAAACATTAGCCAGCCGTTTCATACAGTGATGTGAGGGGACAAAAAAGATTAGTGCAGAAGAGGATGTGCTGAGACGTATTCAAATATTGAGTATATTCACACATTTCTATGAAACTACGTAGTTTTTCTTCACTGCCCTTGAATTCATTTTGAGATGACTTTTTATTTGATATGTTATTCCCTTGTTTACATCTACCCCTGTGTCTGCACTCCCTATGAACACTCCTTCTACCAGGTTATTGAATTATGTAACTGCAGAACAATAACACACATACACACACACACACACACACACAGAGCAGACGATTCATACTGAGAAATGATTGTGGCTTAAAGTAATAAAGAACCAATAAATGATGATCGCTAAAGGACGGAAGACACTTTAACATTCCCCACAGAGTGAAAAGAAATACAGTTCCTGAGTCATACAAACAACAATAGAAAAGCGCCTCAGATGATAAACAGCCCTCACACAAAGGAGCTTCATGATGAGGAGGGTGGCATTTGCAGAGATCCCCTTAATATCCACTCATTCTAGCATCAAGACAGGTCGTCACCAGAGGCAGTGCTGACGCTGACACACACACACATGCTGACACACACACACACACACACACACTTTGGTTCACATAAACTAAATCTAAAACACTGCACTTGTAAAATAAGTGTACATTGTTCATAGGCAAGGAGAAGAAACTCTTGTATCATATTCTAAAGGATCGTTTTATATCAAAGCACTGAGCAAAACAATAGTGACATGTCACTAAGAAAAGCAAAGGTGTAAATTATAAAATATATGATAGCTGAATTTTCTTTAGCTGCTTCAGTTTCAGGGTTGTGGTGCCGTTCATGCTGTCACACTGTCACAGCTGAATAGAACAGAGCCATTGTTAATGTTAACAGTAACACCCACCATAATGTCTGCTGATGTGTTTGACATTTGCTCAAAATGTCAAAGTTCAAAATAAGAGTGTCTCAGATAATAATGCAACAATTAATTTCCAGTCATGAAAAGTGTGGTGGCAACATTTCTCTCTATTACATTATGATTTAATATGCTTTGCTTTAATAACTGTACATGAATGTCTGATCATGTTTACTCTTTTGCACTTAGATCATTTCTGTCAATGTCATCTCTGTCGTAGCAGACAGCCTCGGGTTGATTAGAAACTGGAGTCAACTTGTTTTGGAAG
>JAVQJD010001936.1:0-18830 GCA_036023655.1 Nannoperca australis
TTCATCAGGCTTGATGGATAAATACAATTGGTATCATTTGCATAACAATGTAAATGTAAGGAGTGCTTCCTAATAATTTTGCCTAAAGGAAGCATATATAAGGTGAATAGAACTGGTCCAAGCACAGAACCTTGGGGAACACCGTGACTAACTCTGGTGTGCATAGAGGATTCATCATTAACGTGTACGAACTGATATCGATCTGTTAAATAGGATAACAACACAATAATTTAAAAAAACAACACCCCCCCCACACACACACACACACACACATACACACAACACAGATGATGTTTGCAAACTCTGCATGGTTAGGAAATTGGGTGAGGGGAAATCTTTGTGTGGCTGCTTTAAATAAAATACGTATATCTGTTGTTGTTTTTTTAAACTAAACAATACAAGTTCCTTGTGCAGGTAAAAGTAGTCACATGACTACTCACAGCCATTGAACCCTTTTTCAATTGTTCTGTGTTGTAAGTTGCTGCTCTTCTCAGCAGTGCTTCTCAAAGTCCAGTTATTTTACAACCCTGCAGTCTAATGTATGTCAGGTACACAGATTGATTATATAAAGTAGGTCGAAAATGAATACAATAACGTCTTTGTTTTTTCCTGTGATCATGCCTAGATCTGACAGAATATTTGGTGACTTTGTCAGTCATATCTTCGTTCTTTCTAAATGACTTTCATGACTTTTGTTAATTGTCTGATACATTAAATAGTTCATACTCTAAACTTAGTCTTAAAATTTTGTTCACCTGTCCACAATTCTGTAATAGCGGTTCTTATCTCATCACGTCATTTGAGTTTAATACCTAATTTCCTTTCCTTAACCCTAAACTGAGCTGCTCTGGTTTTTACACACTTGCTTTGTTCGCGCTCACATTCTAGATTAGTTGTTAGTTACTTTTGCTGCTTCCCTTTTGCTTGTTCGATTAGAGCCTCCCCTTCTCGGTTACCTTCAGAAGAGCTTTTTTTCTCTGTACAATTACACTAGTGTGACCATTAACCACATTGCCTGGGTCAAAAGGAGAAATCCCAGGCCTAACACTCGACCATGGTTGAATGATACCACTAAGCCTCTACAAAGGGAATGTGGGAAAGCTGAGCGAATCGCACCAAGATCCTTTTTAGAATAATCCTTTTGGTTTGACTCTCCTCTGAAACCTGTGAGGAATTTTCGCAATAATTTTTTTTCTAAAGCTCACCTTTTGAAATGAAATTGTAAACTTCTTTCTGGATATTTTGCCCCCCACATTGTTAAAACAGGCTTTGGAGACTGTAGCCTTCAGTCTTGTCAACAGGTGTTGTATTACTCTACTGTTACTCTGTTTCAAATAATTAGTGGTGCCACCAATCCTTAAACAAGACTAAGAGTCTACAGTCAGGCTAGAGGCTGTGAGGTTGTGCTTACGTACAGCAATGCTTTGAGCTAAATACTAACATGCTTACATGTTTAATAAAGACAATGTTAAAAATCTGATGTTTAGCAGGTATGTTTACCATTGTCACCATCTTAGTTTAATGTGTAAGCATGCTAACATTTGCTAATTAGCACTAAACACATAGCTGAATCTGATGGAAGTGTCATTAGTTTTGCAGATGTTAGGTCTTGGGTCATTTACCTGCTACTCTACAGACAGAACTTTTCACTTAGCATGGGCACTCTCTCATCCTCATCCTATCCCCTGTGCGGTCCCCCAAGGATCCATCTTAGGTCCAATACTTATCTCTCTACACAGTACGCCTTGTCTGTTTACTTTGGACTGTTAATACTGCTGTCATGATGTTTTATCGCTAAAACCAAACTCTGTGTAATTGAAAGACTGGATTATCTCAAAGCCATCAAAAGTTGGACAGCTGTTTTCAGCTTAATGAGAGAAAATCCTCAACCAGCAATCTGCCTACATCAAGCCATTTGCTAATACGTTGTCATCTTTGATCATAACCATTGCTGACCATTGATGATTTTCAAGCTCTTCCTTTTATATTATGATCTCAAGAAAGTTATTCATGGCTTAAAGGAATAGTTGGACATTTGGGGAAATAATTGTACCTGTTTTCTTGCTGGCAGTCAGAGTTCCACTCTCATATTTGTTTTCTCATTGTGAAGCTGAAACCAGCAGCCAGTTACATTAGCTTAGCATAAACATTGGATATAGGGAAACGGCTAGCCTGGCTCGGTCCAGATGGGTCAAAATCCAACTACCAACACTTTTCAGTAAGGGACAATCAATTGAATCTTAAGTATTTAATGTGTTGGTGTCAGACACAGCTTACAAAAGAGTCAACTCTGTACCTTGTGTACTGACAGGGTTTTTTCTAGTTTATAGTTGAAAATAGTTCACTGACTTTTAAGGGGTGCAGGGTGGGAAGCAGGTTCATACTTTCAGTCTGCAGCTCTGGCCAATAGTTTCCCTTCTGCACAATCACTTCCTGTTTTCACCAGCTGGTCTGAAGTGCACTCACAAACACATGTTGTGTTTTTCAAAATACATGAACTGAGTCTGCCAGATCTCATGCGCTCATAGCAGTGGCCTCGAAGACCTCATACAACAGGAAACCAGAGTTTTCAGAGTTACTAGACCACCAAGACTCAGAGTGCACACGAAGGATTAACACCTGCAAACCAAACTGACAAATAAACATAACTGACATATATTTAGTTTTATTAACTTTTACTTTTACTTTACCTGTGATGTGTCTTGCTAAAACATTGTCTGGTATACATATCAAGTCAACAGAATCACACATGTGCATCAAAAGGCTGTTAATGTTGGCCCCTCCATTTCCCCTTTCTACGGTAGTAGTACTGTGGTTTATGTTCCACTTCCATGAGAGTGGTATCATTGTTCACAAATGGCTGCAAAACTAGTATTGTCACTGTCTAATGTTTACCATTTGAAAATATGAAAAAGGAAGGCAGGTTTCCCATCAAAGAGTTTAAGTCCAATTACTGACATCTACCTCTTGAAAAAGATGTTGAAAATAAAGGCATAAAATTAAACATTAAGTGTTACCTGAAGAATTTTGTCATTTTAAATGTTGGATTGGCTAACACTGTATTTATTTATTTTTTCATGTTCATTTATTATTTACATTTTGGGATTTATAAACAAATACAATTCTAAAATCTTCTCACTCTTTTATGCTTGGTTGCATATTCTTAAATGCACATTAACACAATGTTCATAATGCACAATTTAACCTCCTTTTGATTCATATGAAAACCCACGTAACAGAGGGCTGGACTTTCTTAAGCGACACTATAGTACCTGGCAATATACTTCTGACCTACAAGAATTTAGAAAAGTAGGAAATACTGCTGGTGTACTTTGGGTCACAGGGCGTTAGACTTGTGAAACTTGCATTGGTAGAAGGGAAAAAAAAGGAGAAAGTACCTACTGTACTTTTGTCTTTGCTTGTCAAATATTGTCAGTGAATAACTTATAATTTTCTTACTGTCATTGACAAATTGATTGAAGCACAATGTCCTTAAGTAGAGATCAAAGTGATAACATGAGATTAAAGCACTTATTTTCATTATTAATGAATCATCTGGTTTTCTTTTCTTGATTAATCGAACTAATCTATACAATAAGTTACAGTGCCCATTCTAATTTCCCAGCGCTCAAGGTGATCACATTGCTTGTTTTATCAGACCTACAATCCAAATCCAGTGGAGGAGCCTCACATAGTACATTTACTCAACTACTGATCTTAAAATTTGAGTATTTCCATTTGATGCCACTTTATGCTGCTATTCCACTACACGTTTCAAATGGAAATATTGTACTTTTTACTTCACTACATTTATTTGTCAGCAATAAATTACTTTACAAATACATATTTTCAGAATCATATTTGTAATCAGAATCAGAATCAGGTTTATTGCCATTTATGTTTACACATACAAGGAATTTGTTTTGGTGCGTGGGTGCCAACAAGAGCAGATATATACAGAAAAAATTTAATAAAACCACTAAATAGAAAAATTTACAATAATAATAAAAAGAAGAGCTACAAAATGTGATGAACTTATAAGATTTGAAGTGTAGGAGCCTGTAGTTTATGCAGTTCATTGATGTTCGACTATTAACATGCAATAATTTATGTTCATACATAAAACAACAGCATTATTTTACACCTGTTTGTGATAAACTGTATTTTTAAAATAGATATATAGAGCAAAAACAGCAGTAAACTGCCACATTATTGTATCAGTGACATTAATTTAAACATGTAATTGTATAATACTCACAGGAGTCATTTTTCTTTTGAAAAAAAGAAAAGAAATGCAGAATTGAAATTTTAAAGCAGTAAATTGTCACCTTTGAGAATCTGGAACTGGCAAATATTTTACATTTTTGCTTAAAAATGACTGAGCAGTTGTCAAAATAGCTGCCTATTACTTTTCTGACAACTGACTAATCAGTTAATTGACTAATCGTTTCAGCTCTGAGTTACAATTTGATCCAAACCCAAATAAAATACCCTACACAAGCCTACCAGCACAGAAGTGGGCTACGTAGGAGGAACGGAGGGCGGGAGCTAAGCGAGACATTTTTTTTTTTTTTACTTTTTCACTTCGCGCGAACTAAAGTTTTGGTGGACAGTCCCTTGGCGCGCTGGGAGCTGGTGAGGCAGAGCGCAGCCGCTCAGTCCGGGTCAGCGCAACAACATCACTGCGTGAACGATAGCGCACTTGAGCGACGCAGGGAAACACTTCACCACTTCACCGGAGCCCTACGAGCGCCTCGTCCGTTGGAGCCGGATTTCCAGCACCTCACCTCACCTCCTCTTCGCAGATAGAACCCGGAGCCACCTGTCTTGTCCTGCCGCGCCGAGAGAGACGTGTCACCGTGATGTTACAGCCTCCATCTTCGCCGTAATAAAACCATGAAGAGATGACCGGCGCGTAGAGCTGACAGAGCAAGTGTCCGCGCTAACAGGTTGGCAAGGCTACCACGTCTTATATCGGCTGCGTGTGCACCTTCTGCTTTCTTTCCCATTGCTAATTTTAAACATGTTTCTCATTTATAATGTGCAGAAAAATCCATACTGTGTGTATGTATAGGCGTAAGTCAGCCTACATCTGGGAGACAATGCAGCTCGCACAGCACAAGTTTCCTCTTACCTAAATCAATAGTGTAGAATTACTTTATGGCAAACTATTGAACATTAAACTCAAAATACAGTGTTTTTCTGTTTGCACAGTCACTTGAACGGCTTTGCACGATGCAGAACATCACATTTCAAAATAGTCAGTGTTTTTTTGGGAGTGTGTATGATTCAGTCAATTCAAGTTTCACTTTAGTGTGTCTTCACCTCATTTAACCCCTGCACACTTCTCTCTGACAGAACATTCAGTCTGTTGAGATGGAGAGGTACGAATTAAGTTTGCAAAACTGCAGATTATGAACTGATAGCTGCACTCCAAAAAAACACACGTTTTTAAATAACTGCATTAAAGAGATGGAGGAAGGGATTAGGTGCAAACAAGGCCCTTCAACTAGCCTACTGGTTATCAGTCAAAAGTGTTATTCAGTCGTGTCATACTGCATGTGTTTTCTAATTCCAATAAACAGCCTTATAAAGATAGATCATTCAGGGTTTTAGCAACTAACAAGCAGAACACACTGCACACGTACTTGTACAGTAACTGGTGTTAATAGTGGACATATTAACCCCCGGCTGTGTTTCCTCTGTGTGGATGGGCGGCTTGTGTTCCGGTGAGCAGCTGAGGAGCTGATGGTAAATGAGAGGCCGTCATCATGCCCCCGGGGAAGTATGGGATGCAGGAGGAATGGGAGAAGGAGGGGGACCAGGGGATCATGATGGACTTCCTGCTGCCTACTGGGATCTTCCTCAAATTCCCTGTGTCTCGAAACGACACCATCAAGAGCATCAAAAAAGTACGTCCCCTCACGTCCCCATTTCATTTTTTACTAACTGCTTTTAGAAGTGAGAAAAACCTTGATAGGATATTTTTTTTGCCTGGGTATGTATAATGTCATTAGACATTTGTAATAAGGTAACACGGTATTTCTAAGAGATTGCAATTGATTGACCGCAGCACAGCACTACGGCTCCTATGATCACAGTTGCAAAATGCTGTTATTTACAATATTTACCCAATATGCTTTTAAGCAAATTGGTTGACTTAATATTTCCTTCAGACATTAAATTAATTAAAACACCACACAATCCGAACAATGCTCGCTCGTGCTTTTGATTCATCTTGAAGTTGTGATGCAACTGTTAGAGAAGGAGCCACAGCTTTCCTCCTTGGTATACATGGCCAGCTCTCTGCTGAAGCAGATCTGCTGTACAATGTGCATGTGCCAGTTTCTATGCCAACAGTTCTGCCACTTCAGGCTGTTTGATTTAGCTGTGCTAAGTAATGATACTCTTGGAAGCTGTTAAGATGATTAAGAGATTAAATGTCTTTCCAATCGGGGTAATTCACAAGGAATTTTGGAAAATGTTCAAAATCTGCCAGGTTATCATTGTTGCTCATTTAGTTCATTAGAGAAACCAGAATGGTGGTAAATGTGTTATTCCGCAACGGCAGTTAAGTTGACAGCTTTGTCCTGCTAACAGTTATAACACTGGCTGAGGCGTTTTGAGTCAGGGGTGTAAATATAGACAATGCAGACATATAGATCATGTGGTTGCACTGGGTCCCCATATAGAAAGTGGGCCCTTCAACAACGTGTCGGCGCCTGCATGTTTGTGTTCAAAGAAGAACTGACTGGACCATCTCCATCTTGGTTTACTTTTGTTTTTGTTTTAAATGAATCATTTCTTATTTTCTTTGGTGGATTTGTCATACGCAGATATGCAATGATGATTGCTGGGTGATATGTATGTTGATGTTGTCCAGTGATGCCTCTGTTTGATATGGTAGCTAATTTACATGCAATATCTGTCAAGGCGAGCATTCATGTGTCAACATCAGTTACTCATTAGATTGTAAAACCCACATTGTTGGCTAAATATATGCTTAATGGTATGTGTGTGTGCGCTTCATAACTAGTAACTAGCGTGCACTAGGGCCCATTATAATTACTTTACGCCACTGTTTTAAGTCATTGTTTGGATAAAGTGTGCTTTTACACGACACGACGCGACCAGAGAACACACTGCACACTTCAGGTCATAAACACTGCGCTCTCAGCCTCATGTATTGCTGTTGTCTCCTGTTTCAGATGGTTTGGAAAAATGCCAGAAGTGAGGCCCTGTTCACTGCACTGGGCGATCCTGACGCATACGTCTTCACCTGCATTAACCAGACAGCAGAGAGGGAAGAACTAGAGGAGGAATCGAGGCGCATAAGCGACGTGCGGCCCTTCATGTGTGTTCTGAGGCTGGTGGCGAGGGAGGGCGACCGAGTGGAGAAACTCACCAACACCCAAATCAGCCTGTTAATTGGCAAAGGTCAGCAGCATCCTTCTCTGATGGAGCCCAGCTGCTGCTAGAGTCACAGTGGGGCCTTAGAGGTTTTTGGTGGTCGGTGGTATTGTTGTGTAGTTAATTAAGGAGAAGATAACAAGCAGCCTGCTGTAATCATCAAAAAGAAAGTGAGTCATGTACATTTTTCTCAGAGGCAGAGCTGCTCTCGCCTGGATCCAGTTCTAATGTTTCCAGCGTTGGAAACAGAATTATTGATTAATATATTAAATGCAATAAGGGCATTTTCAGACTGAATTGCCATTTCGTTACACTTCATTATTTAGTCTGACATTGTGTTCATGTTCTCTGTTGGGGCACTGTGATCGTGATTCAGAGATCTCGGACTAGAGTTGGTTAGAGCTGATCTGGAGACAGAAATGGTCCCAGAGTTAAGTTCTGAATGGGCAGAACCAAATGGCTGCTATTTTTCGTAGCAATTAGCAAAGTTGGCAAAACCAACACTTAAATGAAAAAGATGGGACTCTCAGTTCTTTCTCTGTTCGCTTTTAGTCATGATGTTCATTATCTTGGAAGTTCGGCAAGTTACCAGCTAGCTTTTAGCTAATGTAGCTAACTTGAAAACGGAGCACATCTAGGTTAACTAATGCTAATTTCATTTTTACAGTTCCATTTTTTCACTCAGTAGAGACGTTCTCTACTGGTGGATCAAGTAAATGTTTGTAAAACAAAATCTTTCACAATGAGTAAAGCGCTCACTGTGTAAGTTTTGCATTTTTTGACGCTTTAATTATGGTTTTTCAGGTCTGCATGAGTTTGAAGCTCAGAAGAACCACGAGGTGAATGAGTTTCGGTCTAAGATGCGTACCTTTTGCGAAGAAAAGGCTCAGGAGCGCCAGATGTTGCCATGGCAGCAGTGGATGGAATACAGCTTCCCATGCGACCTGGAGCCATGCTGCTCTCCGCCCATGTGTGGGAGCGTGAAGTCAAAAAACACCAAGAAGATTTTCATAAATGTCAAGTTTGAGGCTTGCGATGTGAGTTGACCTGCTGTTTTTATGAGTCATATTTAAGACAAATCAAATGTTATGATATGATGGGGCAGCAGCAGTGAACCCCACAAAGAGCACAACAACGTTGATGGGGAAAAACTGTGGTTCCACTTTGTGTAGACAAATTGTGGAGGATGATTTTAAGTAAATGTGAGCACCACTGGAAATCCCCCACCCACATCCCAAACGCCACCTTCAAAACATCACTTGGGAACAAGATCCACTGACATGAGAGCAACAATTTGTGCCATTTTCTGTAAATCTGGCACCTTTATTTGTATTAAGTTGTCTGTGGCTTTCACAGGAAAGCTTCATGCTGCAGCAGGACCCCCAGGACCCCCCAGAGGCTCTGAAGAGGAGCGCCCTTAAGAAGAAGGCCACCGTCTTTCGCTCAGAGCGACAGGAGTCGGAGGACTACACCTTACAGGTCAACGGGAGGTGGGAGTTCATCTATGGGAACCACCCCATGTGCCAGTTCAAAGTGAGTGTCCGGAACAACCGGGTCTTTGAGCTGAGCTGTTTTGTGTAGAAATGATTTACATGCCCTACCAGAAATTCTGGATTTGGACAATTAGCATTGTTGTTTTGAAGCGATTTCCTGTGTAGCTTTGTCTTTATGTTTGTCTTGCTGGAAAAAAAAACATTTTCCCAAGACTCAGTTCTCATTCAGACTGACTCCGGTTTGCCTCCATGATATTTTTGTATTCTGCTGTATTTATTTCAGCCTCTACCCTTGATTAGTATGATGAGCAAAAACAAAAAGGAATTCTGGTCTCATCAGACATGCCTCCAGGCAAAAATGAGTCCAGATGTCACGTAAATCGCTTTGGTTTTGCCGTTGGCTTTTTGGTGGCCTCCCTCATTAATGGCCTTTTCATGTGGACGCTCAATCTTTGAGGATACAACTGTGCTACGTTTTTTTGTGACTGACCTAACTGAGCAAAATTCAGTGCGGGAGCAAATGTTCTTGTGTCCTTTCCCTTGATGATATTTTTTAATAACCTGTAGCTGTAGATTTGTTTAAAAACTTTCTTTGTCTTCATTATGCACTTTTTTACTAAATGACTAACCAGTGGGTTTTCAGATGCAAGTGGATTGTCTTATGCAATCAATTAATTGTATTTTCATTTGTAGAGACTTTTTTGAAGAGTGTTAAAATGACCAACGATTAAACATGAAAAAGCCCAACAACAGTGAACGCTGTTATTTTCTCAGTGGATGTAGATCATTTTCTAGTCTGTGTTGTTTGTCTGCATTCTGCCTGTGGCTTTGGCCTGCACAGGTGGTCTATAATAACTGAAATGATTGTAAGATCAGGTGTAAGTCATGGTTTTGGTGGCAGGAGAGACCCCATTGTTAATTTTGAAACTCCAGCTACCTGCAGATGTGACTCATATCTGTCTAGCAGCCCTGCAGAAAGGAACTGTGTCCATCCAGACATAATGAGATTTTGACTGCATTAACCTACAGCAAATGAACAGCCTCCAGGAGTTAACCAGTGCTATCAGAACACTGGGAAATGTCTGTGGGTGAACTGACTGATGGCTGTGCCAGTAAACAAAAAAATCCCTTCTTATGTCCCCTCCTCTTGTCTATCTCTTTTTTCATTCTCCCAGTACATTTTCTTGTGTTTGAGAAATGGCCAAAACCCTCATCTAACCATGGTGCACCACTCCACCATCAGCAAATATCAGGAGGAGCAGGGCAGAATGTGTAGCCAGGTATACAAGTGTCGCTCCTTGTCCAGACCTCCACCACTGCCCCTAAAGAAGGTAAGAAGTCAGCGGACGGACGTCGTCTTTCATCAACCGATCAGCGCTCTTTTTTCTGCCTCTCCTCATCACAGTGCAATGCAATCATCGTGCCATGCATTGTTGATCATTTACACTGACACCTTTGCTTGCATTTACTGTTGTTGAGCATAGAGCATATATTACGTACTTTGGAGCTGCTCTTGTGTGTTTTTAAGCTTTCATCTAAAGTGATTCTCACAAAAAAAAAATCTGACATATGAGCAGTAAAGAACAATAAAAAGACTTAGTTTTTCAGACTTTGTTCCCCTTTTTAATTTCTTTTGAAAGTGTACATTGCTTCTATCTTTTGACATGTTGCTAAACAGGAAATTGTAGCAACAGTTTCATGACTTTAGACTTCAGTCAATGCAATGAATAGTGTTTCAATGTAAATAATTACGGGGGAAAAAATGAAATGTCCTTTCTTCCTACAGCAGAATACCACCTCTCTCTGGTCCATCAATGAGCCTTTCTACATTAACGTACTGCAGGGCAGCCGAGTGAATGCAGACGAAGGAATGAAGGTTGGTGTGGTTTTGTGTGGGTTTTCGCTCACTTTGCTGCTCAATGAAGTGTGGCATTCACTTGTTTACTAATATCTCAATTTCAGTTGTAGGAACAGCAGGGTTGACATGTAAATGACGGGGTCACATGGTTCAGACCACACGTTTCCCATAATTCATCAAGGCGGTTGGTTAAAACTTCAAAACAGGAAGTGGGGAGGGCCTATCTGATTTTTATGTCTCATTCTGAGTCCTAGATTCTAAGAAAAAAGACTTCATGCTGTCTCTCCACCTCTCGCTTTCAATGTACTTCTTTTTTTTGATGCATGCATTTGGTTACTATTGCACATGAGCCCTAACCTAAGTGTAAACTGAGATGTTTCCCTGTAAATAACAAAGCAAAATTATGTCAAAATATTGAGTAATGCTGCATATTAAGTTTGTCCATGTCATGTTTTTTATTTCAACTACCTTGACGAAAAAGAGTGAGAACACAAATAGGGATCTCTGTTAATATGTGTCTGTGTTTGTGATTCAGTTTCATATCTAACTATGTTACTGTTTAGATGGGTTATTGCGTGTGAGTGCACTTCAGGCTACTGCCTTACAGCACATCATGACTGATGGCAAATTTGTCCTGTCACGTAATTATCAGACATGTCTGCAGTTTGCATGCAAAGGTTTGAATATATTTTGTAAATGTAAATTCGGACTCTCTTGATTTGCCAAAAGGCAGGAGCTTAATGGTCCTACGATATAGAATTTTGACTCTGCATTACATTGAAAGGCATCGCGACCTGCTTATGTTATGAAGATATAGACCCTTTGACTCATAGCCTGAGTGACACAGGAAACTCTGAATCATCTAGTGAAGTCTGTAAATCTTCCACAAACAGTCTCCCTCACACAAGTGCTAAACAGCTTCCAAACCACATGTCATGCCTTCATCTAATCACTACTGTGTATGTGTGTTTCCCCATCCAGCTTGTGGTGCAGGCTGGTCTGTTCCATGGCAGCGAGCTGCTCTGTAAGGTGGTGACAAGCTCGGAGGTGACAGTGTGCTCTGAGCCGCTGTGGGATCAAAAGCTGGAGTTTGACATAAACGTGGCTGACCTGCCTCGCATGAGCCGCCTGTGCTTTGCGCTCTATGCTGTCATCGAGAAAACCAAGAAACCCCGTGGCACCAAAAAGAAGAATAAGAAAGCGGTGAGTCTGTCAGAAGCTCATGGCATTTTCTGGCCTCAGTGTACAACTTGTGTTTGAGCAGGCGAGTGTTTGGGCTGGTGGGTGTGAATTTGTTAGCAAGCACAAACAGATCTGTTTCCTCTCGAGTGTGTAGTGTGTGTAGTCAGAGTGTGCTGTGGGGGTGTGTTTTGCTGCTGCGTCTGGTTGTGCAAGTGTGTTCAGTGGCAAGGCTGCGGTTAACATTTCATCCGCTTTAGCTCTTTTATCTGTTCATCACCCCAAGGAAGGAAGGATTTGGCAAACATTTTCAAGGAATTCTAAATTCATCTTCACAGTCGCCATTTGTAGTTACAGCCCTCCCGCGCACTGAGCACTTTAGCTTTTAATTTACATCTCATCTTTAAGGCCTTAACTGGGGACAGTAGAGGCCTAAAAACAGTGCAAAGCAATTTTCTGCTACTGTTATCCTTCTTAAATTGGGGACTTTACCTAATTACATGACACATTTTTTTGCTTATGTAAATTATAATTGACAAAGAATGGAAACTTCAGAACATCAGAAAGTCTGAGATTTATGAGAAAAATATGCACGAAACCAGACCTGAACAAAATGGTCCAGTTCAAGACGATGTCATTTGTTTGGTGAAACACTGATCAACAGTTTTAACAGTTGATCAGTGTTCAACACTATTGTTAGTAACTTCCATTTTGACAGTAGTACAATTGTTACATTTATATTTATTACAAAAACAGGCTCCACCCTTACCAGCTGCAACATTACGGTATTGTACCTATTAATGCATTAATAATTATAATTTAATAATGGAATAAACTAATTCTGAAATGGACCATGCTGCATAATAAGTACTTGTACCTTTTACCTAATGCTTTTTTACTTTTACTTAAGTAAAATTTTGAATTCAGGACTTTCACTTGTAATAGAGTATTTCTACACTGTGGTATTGCTACATGTGTAAAGATGGGGACTGATCACTATAAATAGAATGTCTTTGAATTTCTGACTTTTTTCCCTTCTCTGATGCAGAATTTTGGACAAAAAGCTGTTTTTTTCACATTGGCAAAATTTGGAATTAAGAAAATGATCAATTTAGATTAATCAATAATAAAATTTTATTAGCTGCAGCCCTAATTACATTTATGAATTTAAAGATGAATATGCTATTTCATGCCACAGTGCCAATAGAGGCACTCTGAGTTTAAGGTTTTACCATCTTCTTGCTATTTACTTATTTTCCTTAAACCCTGTTTTATACATGAAACTACAACAGCAGTAGTAGTACAGACTGCATGGGAAAGAGCCTCCACACACGCCCACTCACTGTACGCTGACAAGTACAGTGAACAACAACAAATTCCCCCTTTTCTTTTTTTTCTGTGGCTGTGGTCTCAGCCGGTTTTGTTTTGATGCGTTGCAGCGGCTGTAGGCAACATGTTTGGAAGGTCCGCCCAGGTGGGTTTATGGGCATCAAAGCCACTTCTGCTTTCTGAGCCACTTCTCTCTTTTTTTGCCCGGCAGAGAAGTCCTGCAGACAGATGCCAGAAAGACAGAAACTGAACTATTTTAGCCACTCTTCGTGCTGGGTATTGCCTCTTTCTTAGCGGGGTGCATTTAGCCTGCATGTGTTTTTAACACGTTAGTTTTTCTGCTGACCTGTGCCTGGATCTTACTTCCGCTTTTGCTGCTTTACATTCCAACTAAACTAAACACTAAAGACTTTATAAATGTAACATCACTGTTATGTCATTTTTTTGTTAGAAGCTGCAAAGTCCTTTACACGATTAATTATAAAGTAAAAGTTGCCGCAGAAATACTTTTATGTCATTAAAATATAACAGACTTCTATATGCTATTTCATTTTTATTCAAATGAATGCCTAAATTAAAGCAGATCTTATACAAGAGAGATTTAATAATTCAATACATTTTAGATTCATTGATGATACAATGATACAATCATTTGGATGTTGCAAAAATGAGTTGGCTGTTATTTATATATAACATATTTCTGACAGAAAAAGAGCAGATAGATGTTAACTTATTTTATATCCCACAAATTACTACAAACTATTGTATGTGTTTGGATAAATTATGTCAACAAAATGAATAGATTTTGTGGTAACTGATAAAACCTTAATGTAGCTTTGATTGAAAATGAGAGCATACTATCTCTTTGTTCCTCTTTGTGTATGATTTTACTGCTTGCAGATGGTCTTCAAAGCAAATCAGCAAACCTAATCCTCCCTGTCTCTCTAATCAGGATTGTCCGATAGCCTGGGTGAACACTATGGTGTTCGACTACAAGGACCAGCTGAAGACTGGGGAGTTCCTCTTGTCCACGTGGCCGTCTGTTCCTGGTACTTTCAGCCTTGCCTCTTATTACAT
Source organism: Nannoperca australis (assembly GCA_036023655.1). Taxonomy (NCBI): domain Eukaryota; kingdom Metazoa; phylum Chordata; class Actinopteri; order Centrarchiformes; family Percichthyidae; genus Nannoperca; species Nannoperca australis. Next base: position 14,347 of record JAVQJD010001936.1, read on the forward strand.
CTCCTTCTCTTCAAAAACACCTTACACGTTAACAGCCTCCTCCACAACTCCTGGCAGCACACAGCGAGCGCTGAGATATCCAAAGTTACATGTGGCATCAAAGCCCCACATATTTACTCATTGTGCGTGTGCTGATGCATAAGATCGCCTTTTTAAGAGGTGGAAACAGGGCCACATGTTTTTTTCACTTTGACTGTAAGGCAAAATGATTTTATCTTTCTCTGCGTTTCAGAAGAGCATTCAGTTGAATACTCACTGTCTCTTTATGAGATACGGGAGTGATTTAAAAGTAAAAATGTACTCAAAAAGTAGATAAAACCCTCTACCAATTATCACTGTTCATATAGTTATGCCATTTTCATCACAGATGACAAAGGCGATCTGCTGAACCCGATGGGAACAGTGGAGAAGAACCCCAACGTGGACAGTGCTGCTGGGCTTCTCATTCGCTTCCACAACATCCGGCCTCACCCTCTCTATTACCCCCCGCTTGACAAGGTACGTATTCCCCAAAGTATTTTATTTTAGTAGCTTTATTTGAGAGATTAATTAAATTATTTGATTTGTTATACAGTCAGTCAAAAAGCCCTTATCTGTTTTCAGATTTGTGACATGGAGAAGAATGGTGATGCAGCTATTGCCACTAAAGAAGAGGTAAGGCTTTCTCTCACAGCTGAAGTTGAAAAACAGCAGCGGTTTCTTGCTGACTACATATTTGTATAAGTATGTTTTTGTGTCATTTTGCTCCCTGTAGTTCATGAAACTCAAAGAAATCATGGACAACAAAAACTACACCGATATTTTTGAGGACGAGAAGGAGCTCCTGTGGAAGCTCCGTGCAGAAGTCCGCAACCGTTATCCTGAAAGTCTGTCTAAGCTGCTTCTCATCACCAAGTGGAACAAGCGTGAGGACGTAGTTCAGGTATGAATTTAGAGCTTTAAAACATAATTTCCCCACTATGGTTAATTTAGGTTTTCTCAGGTGTCTGTATATATGTCTAGAAATGTTTGCCAAACACAAAAAACACCTGGGAAAGTGCTCACAATGTACAGAAATGCTCATTTTGTTTCTGCTAAATGACTCATTTCACATATTTCACGTGTAACACTCGTGTTGTCAGTAATTGCTGGCATTTTTTTCTGACTAGCCACTGCCAACGTATGTCATTCTGAATAATCCAGCAAGTCAAGCTGTAGCTAAAGTTGAACAATGAATTTAAGCATTTAGCTGGTTAATCGATTGATAGTCTAAATAATGTTAAAAGATTAAGAGCATACAGCCATGCTACTGCTTTGTTAGCTAAATGCTAATGTCAGCATGCTAACATGTTTAATGAGTCTCTGTACAGTCCAGTGGTCCAAGGTGACACTGGAATAAAGCTGAGAACAGCAGCATATCATCACATGTCAGAAACTGACACCAGCAAATATTTGTGCTTGATAAATTATCTGCGCAATTAATTGATTATCAAAGTAGTTACTTTCTTTTCAGCACTACCAACCAGTAAAGGTCTTGAAAATGTTGAAAAAGTAAAAATACAAACACTCGGGTCTTTAAACACGAGTTTTAATTATTCTCATTTTGATAGAAAATGGTCATTTGATTCTCCTCAGATGGTGGGTTTACTGAGGAACTGGCCAGACCTCCCTGCCATCCATGCCTTGGAGCTCTTAGACTACAGTTTTCCAGACCCAACAGTCCGTTCTTTCACCATCAGATGCCTCAGGAAGCTCAGGTATTCACATATTTATGTTCATGTTTTTGCTCATATCCATGAAGCATCAGACATTATGTGCTTCTAGTTTTAACAGTGTAATAATTTATTGAACATTTCTTCCACACACAGTGATGATGAACTGCTACAGTACTTAATCCAGCTCGTCCAGGTCCTGAAGTACGAGTCCTATCTAGACTGTGACCTCGCCACTTTCCTGCTAGAGAGGGCTTTGTCCAACAGGATGATAGGACACTTTCTGTTTTGGCATCTCAGGTGAGATGCAGTCCAGCATAAATAGCAAGATCACGTGCATCTGCAGCCTTTTTTATTTGACCGATTTGTGTTTATTGTAGGTCAGAGATTCACGTGGCATCTGTGAGTTTGCGTTTTGGCCTGATTCTGGAGGCCTACTGCAGGGGAAACATCCACCACATCAAGTTTTTAACCAAACAGGTAATGTCTACAGTTAATACACGCTGACTTACTAACTCTGATATGTGTGTTTTTGTTTTGTATTAAATGTCAGCCCCTGCCTTTACCTCTCCTGCATAGAACGAGGCTCTGGGCAAAATGAAGGCCCTCAGTGACTTTGTCAAGTCGGGCTCCCAGAAGATGACAGCGGATGACCTGAAGCTGTGTATCAGACAGGAGTCCTACCTGGAGGCCCTGTCAGACCTGCTGTCACCACTCAACCCCAGGATCATCCTAGCTGAAATCTGGTTAGTGCCAGACACACAAAGACACACACAATACAAATTGCATCTTTTTTGACTCTGTCATTGGATTTTTTTAGGGGCAGTTTTGGGTTTACTAAATTACAAAATAATACATTTATGTAGCATATTGACAAATGAACCCTTAGTTGTTACAGTACCAGTATACTTTGTTTTATTTTAAATTATACTGTACACCATCTTACACTGGTGTTACAATTTTTCTATTCTGTCCATCTTCATCCCTTGGGGCAGTGTTTTTTTAATAAAACTGGCTGACAAAATGTCCCCATTTCTTACAGTGGCCCACAAGGGACAAAAGTCATTAATGCATAAATTAGTAACACATGCACATTAGTAAAATGTAATGTCACCAGGGTAAAAAACTAAAAATGGCATAGTATTTTGTTAAAACTTTCTCAACTTCTCAAGTGTATTTTTTCCGCAGTCAGTGTGAACCTGACGCAGTTACACTGATCATGTGTTTATAATGAGTGTTTTTGCTGTTGCAGTGCAGATAGGTGCAGGTTCATGGACTCCAAGATGAAGCCGCTCTGGCTGATGTATAAGAACCCCTGGGCTCAAGGAGACATGGTGGGCATCATCTTCAAGAATGGAGACGGTGAGATACAAGAATATCTGAATACGTTGCCACACTCATTCAGCACACATTAACATACAGCAGCCACACAGTGTCAGGATTAAGGATGCAGCTTGTGTATTCCAACACAAAAGGAATACACTGAAGCAATAAAATACAGGGTTGCACATAAAAATTCCCCCGGAAAGATAAACAGAACAGGTTTGAAAAGGGGTGTCCCCTAATTTTAAAGAAAGGAAGGTTAGAAGTCAAACAGTAACAGGGCGAAAGTTAGCATGAAATAAACATTTAGATTACATTTTTTCACTCTTCACCTTTAGATCTTCGACAAGACATGTTGACCCTCCAGATGATCCGGCTCATGGAGAACTTATGGAAGAAAGAAGGCCTGGATCTCAGGTGCAGTGGGAGCAATTGTTTGCTGCGGCTGTTGATGCTTTTGCACGAGGAGCTCCCCTAGAGTCTGGACCAACCTAATACTGTTAATTTAACCCTCCACTCACAGAATGATCCCATATGGCTGCTTGTCCACTGGGAACAAGATGGGGCTCATCGAGGTAGTGAAGAACTCCGACACCATCGCCAATATCCAACGTAACAGCAGTAACAGTGCCGCCACTGCTGCCTTCAACAAGGATGCCCTGCTTAACTGGCTCAAATCTAAGAATCCTGAGTGAGTAGGATGAACAGCTTTGATTCAGTAGTTACTACTGGAAGATTCTAAATGTCTTTTTCTACTGTATAGATACCGTATTGATCTCTCTAGATCTGTTTAACCCCAGGAACCCAGCAGCATTATATTCATTCCAAATGCTGTTTAGTGCCGCAGAGTTTTTTCCATCTATCTATTTTTGAGATGTTAATCAGGATCAGGGTAACACAGTGGCAACAGGGTGGTTAAATGGCCTATTCTCCTAACTTTCCCCAGCTCCTCATGGGGGATCCCCAAGTGCTCTCAGGCCAGTTGTGTCATAAGCTGTGTCCCAGATTGTTATGTTTAGTTTGTATGTAGTGTGTTCACCCACATAAAATATAGAATTAAGTTTGCTTAAGAAGGCCAGCGTGCTGAATTGTTGTTTTATGTTGTCTGTTGAGAAACATTATTGTTCTACAATGTAATGAACATTAGAAATATAAGAGCTAGCCATAGTGGCAAAACATTTTATAAATGTTGCAACGCCATAAACATTTTGTAGACCAAAAGAAAAGTATTATATTTGCTGGAAAAACATTTTTTACTTTCGGTTTGTGGCGTTTTTTCATTTTATTTGGCTTTACCATTCCTAAACTGCATTTTGATTGACGTCTCTGCAAAACTTGCAAAATGTGTGAAAAAAACTACCAAAAGGTGCACCAACTATAGCACTTTTTATATTCTAGAGAATTGAAACACAGTGATAGTGTGAAATGTGTCACTGTCTCTGTTTTGAACAGACATTTATTTGTATTGGC
>JAVQJD010001944.1:0-12260 GCA_036023655.1 Nannoperca australis
TATATAATGTCTTATTTATACTAGACATACTATATATAGATATACTGTAGAATATGAAAAAGGACAATAGCAACAAAGCAACAAGTTAATCCAATAAGTGAAAAGTTAATTGTTCTAAATGCATAAAGAAACTCTGCTGGTTGCCAAGGTAGGCGCAAACAGTAGGCCTATAACTAATCTAAAAAGAAAGATTATGTTAGTGGTTACAAACACACACACACACACACACACACAAACACACACTTAGGATGGCAGTTAGCTGTGTCATAGCTCTCAGACACCTGGTCCTGTTTGTCCATATGGAAGAGGGTTTGAGGCCATATGGCCTATATGTCTGGCCCAAACTGTATTGCAGGCATGTCTGAGCTGTGTGTGTTTTTGTTTGTGTGCAACAGCACTAAACTTTTTTTCTAAATCCATATCCCAGCTTAAGCTCATACTGTTGATCAGCAGGTCTTGTATTTGAGTCCTCTAAGTCAGGCTTCTGGCATGCTTATTTTTATTTACTTTGACCTTTTTGATACTCTCTCTCTCTCTCTCTCACACACACACACACTGATCCTTTTGTAATGTCAAGCTACGTTTTGCATTTTGCTTTGACATTTTTCTTTTTGAAAATTATTCAAAATATTAATATGTAAATCTTGTGCCATTAAGCAGTCAGACATGTATAAACAACATCAAATCTACACAAGCATGCGAGCAGACTCTATAATTAGTCACTCCACTTTGTCTCATGATTCACTGAGAAAGCTCACATAAACATATTAAACTAATTTCTAATCTGTGGGTGTGACACATGTATGGTACTAAACACAGTACAGACACACACATACAGGTATGGAAGCAGTGTATGTAGGGCTTTTAAATTGATGAACAGTTAAAAGAAAAGAGCAAACAGGGCACTGGTGACAGGGAAGGTAGAGGGAGAGAGGAGGAAGAGGATGGGGGAGGGAGTGGAGGACAGACTCTGGCGCCCCGCCAACGTTGACGAAAGCTGCTTAGCCCACCCAGTTGCCATGGATACAGTAAGGAGCAGCTCCCAGCATGTGTGTGAGTGTGTGTGTGTGTGTGAGAGAGAGAGAGAGAGAGAGAGAGGGGAGGGAGGGAGGCTGAGAGAGAAAACCAGCAGGCAGGCGTTAGAGTAAGTCAGAGTGGGAGTGAAAGAGCATCAGACAGCAGGGTGGAGAGTGAGAGAGAGAGGGGATTGTATGTGTGGCTAGAGAGAGAGAGAGAGAAAGGACAGAAAGGCAGCTAGAGAGCTTGAGGGAGACGATAGAGTGGGAGCGATAGAGTGCTACATAATGGAGGTGCAGTCGGAGTGTGTGGAGCCTCCTGTGGCCCCTCAGTGTGACCCTCAGCCCACAGGGAAGATCAACAAAGCTGCCTTCAAACTCTTCGGAAAGCGGCGCACTGGCTCTGGGATGGCCAGCTTCTTCTCCTTCAGGAACAAAGGGGCTACAAACAGCGGTAACAACGGGAATTCTGACAATGGGAATTCTTTGAATGGAAGCAGTTCAGCGGCATCGGTGGAGCTTGTTAGGAGCAAAACCCACGATGGACTAACAAGCTCTCACAACGACGCTGATGGACAGAGAGGGGAGGGGCTTGCTAGCGTGGAGGCGGGACCGGTGAGGTCTCTCAGCAAATCGCTCAGTTTCTTCTCACTATTGCGACGTGGGAGTTTTAGGTCGAGTGAAAATGGAGGGGCGGGGCTTGTCAGAAGAGGGAGGGGCCTAAAGGGCTTTTTTAGCAGCATGCGATGGAGACGCAAGGAAAAAACAAACGAGGCAGAGGGGGAAGAAGTGGAAGGCAAGAAGGAAAAGGATGGAGATATTGTTGACTCTGAAAAGGTAAAGGATATTACACTTACCCTGGAACCGCCTCTGCATCATCACCAGGAAGATGGTGGGAATGCAGAGGCAGAACTAAACCTAGAGACTCCCACTACTAGTGTTACCATGACACCCCCACACTGTGTTGCCATGCCAGGCCCATCTGGTGAGCCAGACTCCCCCTTTCCTTACACACCCACTGAGTCGCCACTGCGCCCTCCCATACAAAAAGCCAAAGCCTCAATTTCGAGTCTCACCCCCTCCCTTGCTACACCCCCTTTGGATCGCTGCAGCACGGGTGACCCACCCTCAGAGCCTTCGGTAGACCGCCTTTGCTCTCTTCTTTTCACTGACGTCACATCCCTCAAGAGCTTTGATTCACTGACAGGTTGCGGGGACATTATTGCTGACGCAGACGAAGAGGGGCCAGCGGGTAATGGGGGCAGTGGCACCAGCAGCAGCAGCAGTGGGGGAGGAGGAGGAAGTGTGGGAGCAGGTGTTGGGAGAGCTGTGGGTATCACCAGTGCCACGTCTCGTATCTCCCCATCCAAAACCCCTCTACCTTCCCAGCTGACCCAGCCAATTTTCTCTGTTTCCCCAAGCTCAGTACCTATCTCCCTTCCAGCCAGGGCCCGGGCTCCACCTCCACCACAGCAGCCCCCAGCTGGCAGTGGTGTGGTGGCCTACATGGGTGGAGGGGAAGAAATGGCGAGTCCAGAAGGAGTAGATGATGCAGACATGCAGGGACTCTGGCACATGTTGCCCTCCACAGGGGACAACTCTCCTGCTTTGCCCCGATCACACCAACCTCCCTCTACAACCCCCACTTCCACTTATCCTCCTCGTGCCACCTCCAGCCTTGCAAGTAGCCACCTGCCCTCAGCCTCCAGGAGTGCAGACCGAAAGGTACCCCAGGTGAAGGCATTGGGGCTCAGTAAGATTCCAGTAGGTGGTGGAGCAGTAAGCCGGGCAGCTAAACCCCCCCTCCCTCACACACATGGTCGCCATCCCACATCACCCGGTGAAAAAGAGCCACTTAGTGATGAGGGCTACTGGGACACACCCTCAGCAACGCCCACAGCAACACCTGATGAGAGCGGGCTGCAGCGTAACCAGAAGATGGCCCTATCACGAGACAGTTGCTCTGGAGACCACCTGTACGATCTCTACAATGACCCTGAAGAGGAAGGAGAGGATGAAGATATGAACAGTACTCCCTCTCCATCTACTGAATACAAACTGAGCCCCACTTCCCAAACATCTCCTCCTTCCTCTTCCTCCTGTTCCTCCTTCCGATCGTTGAAAGGCAGCACCAGCCTTCCTCGGGAATCGAAGATCCCAGTAAGCACCAGACCATCCCCTCCTCCCCACTCTGTAAGCCAGTCAACCCTCTCTTCTGTTCTAGAGGCTGAATCCCCTCCGCCAAAGATCCCAGCGCCTCCCCCGGTACGCACCAGAATCCCTGTATCCAAGGTGCCCGTCCGTCGTTCTGGAAACAAACCTGGCAGCACAACCAGAGGAACTGCCCACAAGAAATAGTTCCTGTCAAATGGGTGGTTCTCTCTTCTAATGTATGGACTTGAGTGCACTTCAGTGCTGTTTTTGCAGAGCCAAAGGTTTTCCCAGACCAAGAAAAATGTTGAGCTGTAGAGTTAACAGCCTATAAATTCCTCTCAAATCTTAAAAGCTCTCATTCCTTAAGTGTTTTGGCCTACAACAGTTTAGAATAGAATAAGTGGTTTTGTTCACTTGAGAAAGTCACGAGGAGACTCCAAAAAGCTGGGTTAACACTTCACAGCCCTCAATGAAATTTTGGAGGTTAACTCTTGACAATCCATGGACTCGCAATAGATACATTTGCCTTGTAACTTCCTGGAAAATCTCCTAACCTGCTGAGAGTTTGACTACTCATGACTGCACACTGCAACAACAAAAAAAGAAGAAATAAAAAGCAGAGCAAATTTTTCTCTTTTACAATTTTTTTATGGAATTCCTAACGGCATAACCTGATTTGCTCACAAGGACCTAAACTAATCAGATGTTTTTTTGAGTTTGTCATCTTGTCTAATTTTTTACAAATTACCTCCTAATCCTTTGATCTTAAAGCCAAAGTAAAAAGAAAAACATCCCAGTATTCATTTCACAGCATCTAATGGTCTTGAACAGACTCAGTATCCCAAAATTTTTTGTTAGGACGTAGTATGTGTTTATTGCTTTTTGAAGATGGTTTTCTTTTGACCATACACTGATTATTAAACTGTATGTGCAAATGTTAAAACGGACACTGAGCTCTGAACCACTTTTACCAGTTTTATTACTTACCTACCTTGTGGCTACAAATGTGGCAAAACTGCCCCTCAGAAGGCCACACAATATCTTGTGTTTTTTGGTGGGGGAGACCTTCTCGGATTTACTGGTTATTTTTTATTGTGGATGGACTAAGTTTGACTTTCTCTTGTTGCATTTGGATCTCACTTATAACCCACTGCGCCACCCGGAATACGTCCATAGGATTTCAATCTCTGGGATTTTTTTAACTGTTGAATTACAAATGGAAACCTGCAGAACTATGGCAATACTCGACCTGGAGGGATCCCTTGCACTGATGCTTCAATACACACAAACACACACACACACACACACAAAATCATACATGCACACAAACATTTTCTCTTCCTCTCCGCATGCAGTGCCACACATACAAGGCACAAAGGTCAGGGAACATCATTTAATACTGAATGATCTTACACACACTGTTCAACCTTTGGCACTGTCTTTGTAGCTACACTGGATGACTCTCTTCTATAAGGACACATGCATAAACAACCAATTTTTTCTAGTTAGTGCTTTCTTCTTCACTGGATTTCATAATGTTTTCATAGGCTCCTCCTTTCTCAGACATACTGCACGGATCTTAAACTGTGACTGCACCAGCTTCTTAATACTCTGCTTTCTGTTCTTTGTGTTCTTCTCTACTAACATGCTGTACAGGCTGATGTGAGCAGATGACAGGGAGACATCCTTGCTGTCAGACAGTTTTAGAGAGCCAGAACATGCCTCCAAGTGTTTTTTTTTTAAATAGGCTGTAACCTCCCCAAAAAAGACTAGTAAATTCTGTCAGGGTTTCAGACCAAGAAAAGAGTCACATACTTAACTGGATCTCTGCCTAAAATACAAAGCAAACTTTGGGGACTAATGCTAAATTAGTTTAGAGTCCTCCACCCTTCTTCTCCTAGCTGTTGTACTAAGAAACATTGTACAACTTCATTCTGGGAACCACCGCAGCTGTGTGCGAATCTGAATGTAGCTTTACATCATTGTGGAACATCGGTCAGCATATATTTTCCTGTGTTGGTCTGTTTCCTCTTTGTCCCTTTTTTGTGGGGGCAAGACAAATGGTGGAGTTTACTGTTTTCTAAGTCCCCCATGCTCTGAAAAATGCAGACAAACTACTGCACAGTGTTGCAGCCTTGCAAAGCATCACTTGTTTTAAGAATGAGGGGGTGTATTGCAGCCCTAAAAGGCCTTTGTCAGTGATTCAGTCAGCCAAGTTACACGGAGCAGAGTGTTTCCTGCCCTTCAGTTAAAGAGAGGGGTTTTCATAAGAATAGACATTCAAAATGATGCAGGTTTTCTCTCATGCTAACCACAAGGGTACCAATGACACTTGAGGGTCATTTTAGTTCATGATAGCTTTCCATCTCATTTAGAATGTGATGATTGATCGACAACACTGCTCCAGTTTCAGATATATTTTCAGCAACTTGATGGTATTGTGTAGGTCAGGCCATGTGGTAACCTGATCCTGGTTTTGCAGTAAGTGCGTTTCTCACCCGATAAAAAGGGCAGGCTAAAGGTTACTTGGGGAGCAGAGAATAATCATGTCTGTTCATGTCTCTGGCTACACTGTGCTCTTTTCTCTTTTGATTTATTATGTAATCACTTTCTTTCTCCTATCCTTGGAGGTGCTGATTGACAAAAGAGGGAGTAGATGGAAAGGGATGATACCATAAGGTATATTTTTGGGCAAATGAGATGAGTAACAATCTAAAACAAAATTTTCTTCAAACAGCAGTGATGATTCTTGAGGATTGTTGATCATAACAGTTGACTCCAAAAGTGTTTTTTTTTTGTGACTGGGAAGCCACAATGTCACCAATTAAATTATTTTAATGTTAAGATTAAGACTGAACTGGACAACAAGTGATCATCATACATGTGTAAATAGAAGTTGTTTCTCCGCTTCTTCCAAGTATGAGTAAGTTGAACCTTTGGGTACCTTGTCATCTGACACATATACACAGTAATGACATCAACCACAGGGGCCACCATATTGCCACCTGGCTCAGTTCCTTCTATTTCCTTTCCAGACTTTTCGCTTTTCTTTCTGATTACAAATCGGCGCCTTTATGTGATAATTCGCTGCAATGAAAAGCACATTATGTCTCCTTAATTTTGTTACTGTCTGTTCAGTGTGAAATCTTTCCACTTTTCATATTTAATGAATAAAACTGTTTGCGCTGATAGACGAGGTCCCGACTCTTTGTAACCACATTTACATAAGAATCCATACACGTTAATGTCAGAGGCTTGGTAGTCCTGTATAATTAGAGCAACACAAGATAGAGCCTCTCTCCTCAACTCCCTTCCTCCATCTTTCCACCCCCACATCCTGGTGGCTTTAATCCCCAAGGAGTAGATGGGTTGGGAGAGAGGGTGAGAAACAGAGATGCTTTTGTTGATGTGCAGTGTGTGGCATTTTTTTTTTGTGGCGTTCTGCGAGTTCTGCTTGGCTTGGGAGTAATAGTTTATCAATACATTTTATTGATCGCTGAGATGAAAGCCTGATTGATGTGTCATTGTCTGCTGTTGGTCTCTAGTGGGAAAAGCTACGTAGAGACAGGGACAGACAGCCAATATGATGACAAAGACAGGCAGCTGATGCACGTGGATATGGAACCTGCATGTGTGTCTGTGTCCTGAATAGAAATAGAAGAAAGGGAGGGTCTCATTGTTTTGAGGAAGACACATGTTGCTAGAGAAAGCTTATTTGTTGTTGTGGTGTGGGTGCGCATGCATGTGTAGTGGAAGGAGGATTTGGTGCAGTGCGAATCCCCTTTGTAATGGTGCAGCAATCCCCCCTCCCTCACTAACCAGCTCTCCCTCTCCGTTTCTGCAAGCTGAGGTTTATGTAAAAGCCTTACGTAAGACCATAACACTCACTTGTACCAGCCCACCAGATCAAAGCTAGTGATGCTGACAGTGAGAATGGTGCGTGCGCTTGTGTGTGTGTGTGTGTGTGTCTCGGCTGATCTCATCATTAATCTGCTGATGCTTGGGTGCTGGATGCTGACACTGATCTTCATTGTGAGCCATGTTTGTTACTATGTGTGTGTTTGTTTGTTTTGGCGCATAAATCTGGTATAAGGGCACAATGTCCTTGTCATTTTTTGCTAAACAACAAAGTTCTTATACAGACCACTGAAGAGAATGGAACGGAGGGAGTGAGTGAAGGAGAAATGCAAAGAGAAAGTGGGAGAGCAAGATTTATTGTGAGTAAGGGTTTGTCTGGCTTCAGTACTCTTAAATGAAGCTTTTAGTGAGCCTATATAACTTTTGATGAACAGCAGCAAGTAGCAATAATGGGATAATGGTATGCTAAAAAGTAGTGTAATAATAACACAAGAAGAGAAGTCTCATTAGATCAGCAAGTTGTCTCAGTAATGTCAGTTACAGCAATACCTGTCCAGTGTTTGCTAACATTTGCTAAACCAGACCACATAAGGGTAATGTGGACAATCCCTGGAAACAGACTGAATGTGCTGTTTCTTTTTTCAAAAGTTACATAATCTTGCTTTAGGGTATCATATGTATGTGTTGATGTATGATTGTATACACAGTGAATGTCTAGATAAGATAAGATCTAAGATATATCTTGATTCAAATTATAAAAATAGGAGGTATTTATATTGTATTATACAAAACAGTAGTACAGTATATATCTGTTTATCCTATAGAAGTTAATATACAATACAAACCACAAGAACACATTTTAGCTTTTTAGTGAGACCAATTAAACAAGTTCTCTATAGAACAACCCACTAAATTGCAGATGCTGAGGAGAAAAATGCTTGCACGGAAAGAGTAGAGCGAAGGTCATACTGATATTAAAATAAAAATTATATTTCGATGTTGTGCCCCGATAAATGGTAGTGTGTGTGTGTGTGTGTGTGTGTGTGTGTGCGCATGTGGGATGAAACCCTACGCACCATTCAAAAACTGTACCCCACATTCTACATGGCAGCCTCTCACGCTCGTTCCCATAGTAACTCCACTAGGTCAACCAATGAAAAGAGGGGGCTGGGCAGGAAGGAGTATGGGAGAGTAGGGGGGGGTGAGGGGGTGATTGTGGTGGCTGCTAACAGTGTGTGAGGGACATGATTAGAGATGAACTGGTGCAGTAAAACATTTATACAAATTAAAATAAACACACGCTAACCTACGTGTTGCAAAGCACATGAGAATAAAAACAACTCGATAGTTACAAAGATGAATTTGTTTTTGCTTATGCACACACACTCAACGCCTCATCCTTAATCTGGCTTGTCAGAGTGTAAACATCCCTTAATAAACCATCAAGTGGAGCGTCAAGAAAAAGACTGACCTTAAGCACATATCCTCTAAACACATCCTCATGTAAAGATTCCACCCTTTACTACTGGTTTTTACCTCTGCAACCTCATGGGAGACCCATGCCACCGCCACCACTATTTTTCCTCTCTGTGCCTTCCCTTCTCTCTGTTATTGTTGCTTATGCTTCGTCCTCCATCCTCCCTCACTTCTCACCGTCTCTCATCTGATACCACAGTTCCTCTCAGGGAGATGTCGTGCAGCGCAATCCTCCCACTTGTCAATAATTCATCATCAGACAAGCTGACTTGTCTTGACTTGCTGATAGTCACAGCTGACTGTGAATGAGCAGATCTGTTTGGCACACCATGAAGACCAGAGAATGCAGTGTGATGCTGAGGGAAGCTTTAACCCTGCAGGAAGTAAATTGAACATGTGCCTCTAGTTTATACTAGATTAACAGGATAAAAAGGGATAAACAAGCATGTGTTCCTCTGCAGCAACAAATTCTGACTTTGAAATGATAAAAACAGGAAACAAGAGATTTAATTGACTTCCAAACTGAATGAGTGCAGCAAAATAGAATATGGATTGAATTATGAATCACAAGATGAATGAAATTTGCTTTAAGGATAAAACATCATGGAAGTGAGTCAATGTCTGATACACAGAACAATGGCATGAATTTAGTGCTCAATATTAAATTAATATTTTCACTCAACTGAATTTGTGCTCAAACTTTTGAGACACACAACTGGTATGCATCTTAATTTGATTTAACATCATGAGCTCAACCCCCCCTCCCCTTCCCAGAGTGTTAGAGGAATGGTGAAACACTATTTTCTACACTAACTATAATCTAGAACTGCTGAATATAGAGATATGGTATGGTGAGTAATGTGTGATTGTCCAGATTGAAAGCACAATTTCACTGAGCAAAACAACAACTACTTTAAGTTTGTTTAATTTTGATGTTCACGGCAAAGTTCAATGCTGCACCAAAGTGGCTTTAAATGTCTTTACAATTGCTAAGCATGTTTTCTTAAATAGTTACAGGACTACAAATAACTCCAGTAAACCCATCCTTCCCCTTTTTCCATTCTAAACCCAGGACAGTCAAAAGGTCTGAGGTATTATGCATCAGAAAGTTAATGAAACAAAAAAGGTAATGTCAAGAAGCATCCATCAAAACATCTAATGCAAACACGTTTCAACTAAAAGTATCTGCACAGGTTTCTCACTAACAATTTACACTTTGTCAGCATGTTCCATATTCACAGCGAACATCGGCAATAACAGCAATGTCAGGTAGAAAAAAAAATTTGTTTTAATTGGTACAATAAAGACAAATTTCTAAAGACATGGTAAATTAGAAACAGTTATATAAATTAAAAAAAATATATATAAAACCCCTTCACCATCACATTGGCCAACCAAACACTTCCATCTGGCCTCTGCCATCCACTTCACGTGAGATTTGTAAAAACACAAAAATGTACCAGATGCAAAATTTGCCAAAATGTCTCCGCTGTGATGACGTATTCTTACAGAACTTTTTCTATGAGCTGTTGTGTCTGAATCCATCATCAACAGTAGCTTAATGAGTCACTAATTAATTTCACAAAAATTGTACATGTTGAATCAAAGTGTGTGTGAAAGGAAAGCAAAAAGTAAAATTTCACAAATCGGTTTTGGGAATAATGAGAGGATTGTCACTTGAGGATTGTGCAAAAGCATATGAAAAAAACTGGAAGGAATCTCTGTACTTCATTTTCACTTTATGGTCATTTGAACACACAGAAGCAGGTGTGCATACATACCCTGACACTGTGTGACTGTGTGCCACCTCCTTTTGTTTGGTGTTTCACTCACTCAATAAATCAATAGTCAACAGCAGTCCCGGATCCACACGTTCCATCCTCATTCAGCTTAAGAATGAACATCCACAGTGATAAAAGTGAACAGTCTGTCCTTCACAATCTCCTTAACTGTGTATGTGAGGGAATTAATTCCATCTTTATGCATGGTAATCTGGGTTTGGGACAGTTTGCCAGGATTGTTTGGATTAGGCTCATTGTGCAAGTCTCTCTCGTGTTTGATCATTTTGTACTTTCCCATCACCAAGTCAGGTCGAGAAATGGACATTCCACGGAAATAAATTCGCCTATAGATATCATCGTCCTCGCCACCCCAGCCCCAGTAAGTGTTTGGGAAGCCGTTAATCTTTAAGAATTGATTCTTGGACAATGAAGACACCCCACCAAAGTAGGTGTTATAGGGTAACTGGAAGTTAAATTTGTCCATAGCCACAGCCAAGTGTCGGGGATTGTCAAAACATCTATAGAGGTTACGGTCATCGATAGGAACCAGATCTATGTCAGAGAAGACAAAGCACTCATAATCATATTCCTTCAGTGCTTCGAGATAGCCTGCATTCATCAGTTTAGCCCGGTTGAATACTCCTTCGCCATCCTGGTTGATGACGTACACGCCGTAGTCCAACTGCTGTCGCATCAATATAGGATGGAGGAAATAAAGCCAATGCTTCAGGTGCTCATGCCGATTTCGGAATGGGATGATGATTGCCACCTAAACAAGTGAAATAATTAGGCTTGCTTTAACAGAAACGTAGAGTCATTTAGACTGGTGTCAGGAAGTCTCTTAGCAGTGAACTGCAGAATGTGGTCATGTCATATTGTTTTTAAGTGAGTTCACATGGTACTTGTTCAACTGATAAATGTGATTTTGCTTCTGATTTAATTTGGATGTTTTGATTAGATTTTTTAAGAGAAAATATAGATAAAAATAAAATACAAACTACAAACATGTAAAATTGAATGAGAAATACGCAAAACAGCCACTAAAGGAATCAACTTATTTCTAGACTAGCACTGCCTATAATTATAACTGCAAGTGCACTCAAATGCTACTGTTCACTCAAGTTCTGACAAGTCTTTAAATTAGATTCCAAAGTATCTAAAGTCATGTTAAATAAATCTGTCAGTTATTGTTGTAGCTATACTTATACTGAATATATTGTTAATTCTGTTCTTTTTATTTCTTTGTCTCTCCATTCATTTACTTACCTTCTGTTTGGAGATACAGTCGAGTGGCTTGTACCGTCCGCCCTCCTGAAGAGGAGAACCGATCGTCTTTCTCACCTCATCCAAAGTCCGTTTATAATTAAACTCCACATGGAGAGGACCAACAAGACCTGGAGGGATGTCAGGGCAGGGTCCCAACGTCTTGATCGGAAGAATTGGCATCTGTGTCTTCACTTCCAACAGCGGTTTCACACGTTCTTTAACCACCTTAGAATGGGTGTTGTTTCCATATGTCACATAATATGACCTAGTAAAATAAGTGTTGTTTTTACTGTAGAACGTAAGCACTACAAAACATGCCACACTAAACAAAGCAAAAAGGGCCAGGATGTTAAAAAGCTTTTTCAACATTTTTGCTTCCCCTGAAGTTGACCGGTGTATACTCCACAACTCTCCTACAGCTCTGCTATCTGCATTTCTCTTTGCAAGTCAAAAGTGTTCCAAACACAAGAGCAACCAAACAGGTTTTTATTTTCTCTGAGCTACTTCCTTGTTCAAGTTAGCTGATCAGGTTTGGCCTCACACCTGTTGTTAATAATTAATCATGCCCCCCCCCCTACACATTTGTTGCCTGTTACCCAGAATCCATTAACTGGTTCTGATGAAAATGTATTGTTGTATGTCTGAGTATATGTACAATACAAATATATTAATTCCTATAGTTTTTATATTATTTCCAAGTTCTTTTAGA
>JAVQJD010001949.1:0-12425 GCA_036023655.1 Nannoperca australis
GAGTTCAAAATGTGTTCATTACATAAATAAAATGTAAGTTTGTAATGTAAATGTAAATGTACATTTCTCTGTAGCATTTCATGGATTTCATAAGCAACACACTATAGTTGTTTATACAAAGAGTAAAGGTAAAACAAACAATATATACAGTTATCTTCATTTTAGATGTCAAAAAGAATTTGTGGGTCCCAGTGTTATCTTTTCCATGGAAACCAGGTCCAAATAGTTCTCTTTGGGTGTTAAAGGTTGCCGACCCCTGAGCTAGACCTTTAACCTGGGTGCGGGGTCTGAAGGTTTTTAGGTTTTAGAAAAGTTATTATGTTTTGATTTGTTAATTAATTAATTTAACATTTGTATATTTTAATTATTAATTTAGATACTTCCAAAAGTGTAACTGCTATACATATGTAAATAATAATGAAAGTGATTTGCTTAACAATAACCAAATGCATTTAAACATTACACTAGGTCAAAGAGATTTATTTTTCAGGCAAAATTAAACCCTCAGATGACACCAGCCCAGTGTGCTGCAGGTATTTAAGGAGACAGGGGCATATATGGAGTGAATATTACGGTGGCCCTGAAGTGCAAAACACATTAACAGAAAACACATTACCAAAAACACAACACATTAAGAGAAAACGGAAAGGGTAGGTACTCCTACCGGAAGACGTGGGTCAAATAAAAGTAAAAGCTATAAATAAGTATCAAGTACACGAAATGACATGAAAAACTTTGGAGGATGCGGGAATCAAACACAGTACCTCTCGTATGCTAAGCAGGTGCTTTACCATTTGAGCTAATTGCCACTTATATTTGCAAGAGACCGGCTAGGTACACATCCTTGTTAATAGACAACCATGTCTTCCGGTAGGAGTACCTACCCTTTCCGTTTTCTCTTAATATGTTGTGTTTTCGTTAATGTGTTGTGTTTTCGTTAATGTGTTGTGTTTTCTGTTAATGTTTTGTGTTTTCGTTAATGTGTTGTGTTTTCGTTAATGTGTTGTGTTTTCGTTAATGTGTTGTGTTTTCCGATTTGCGTTTGTGTTTTGCACTTCAGGGCCACCATAGTTTATCTCTCTATAATGATATATATATATGGTTTAAATAAAGAACTGCTAGTTGGTAGAGTTGTTTATCTACTGGGGAAACCATTTATAGGTTACTGTATAAAGTCTGTGGCTGGTAAATGTATGTACTCTAATGAAAGGGCAACAAACTATTCTGTCTATTTAGAAAACTGTTTTTCCCACTTTGAAATTAAACACAAATATGCCGAAAGCCCAGATGTCCCAGTTTTCCACCAGCACTTAAACGCAGCATGCATTTACGAATCTGTGGAGCTGCGACCATCGTTAAAATAATCTCAAAATCCCCAAAGTGTTTTTTGAAAGCGAAAATTATCAGATCTGAGAAGTTGAAGTTAAAAATCTGTAAGTACATTTTTTTTTTATCTTGTTTTTCAGTTACAAATATGTTATACACATTTACAAATAAGACTATATTCACTCCATAAGCACAAGCTTAACAGGAAGAGAAGCACTGGAAGAGAAACTAATTGTGTCAGTGGCCAGACAGTATTTTAATAACAAGAAACACCTTAACCCCTTTTTAAAACAAGTGTTGGCATTAATTATACACAATTTGTTGTTAATAGGCTGCTTGATTGGTTATCATTTTACTTATTCTACTCTTTCAGCCATTCATTTAGTTCTTCATTCATTATTTTACAGTTTTGTTTTTCTACGTTTTGAAAGCATCAGAGGGAGATTTTTTGGTGATGTTAATATTTGGGCAAAATTTTTCTCCAACAGACATGTAGCTTTGGGCTTTTGAGTAATGTATATCCACCACAGAGCAGATCACTATCGGTCTGATTATCCCACATCTGGGCCTGCTTAAACTGATGAGTGCCCGGAGGGGTTGGGGGGAGGAATTTGACGATTGTGTAATCGTGGCCTGGTTTTACACAAATTAAGAAACCTAGCCTACGAACCACCAACTCAGACAGACTAAACCTATAAACCTGAACAGTGCACACCCTTTATGCAATAAAACAACCCAATAAAACTATTTTTAACCACAGAGCTTACTGTGTGCCCTGCAGTTTATATCGTTATACACACTGGGACCCTGCAGTCCAGATCATGGCCAAGTGAGAGCCTGGACACTGTTCCTTAAACTGTCATGGTCCGTAACCAAATGGTCCCTGTGTGAGTTTGTGTTTGGTGTCTGGAGTCCCAGTTGTACAGCTCCATCTGACTAACACCAGCAACAACCAAATCCAAGTTTTAAGTCCGCAAGTCCCAAAATATCTCACATATATGGAGCACTTTCTTTGCAAATTTTGCAGCGACTTTCTTGTGAACGCATGTGCAACAGGAACTGAAAGTACGGCACATTGCGTTATGACCTCATACTTTAGGAGCAATTATGAAATGCTTGAAAATAATTGGGATGTTTGACATTCGGACCTTCTCACACTATCTGAAGGAACCTAAATCAGCTGTGGTATCATATGGAGCAGTGGTTCCCAAATGGGTCCCGTTCCAAAAGAGGACCGCAACGCACCAGCTCTGAGTTGGTTATGAGCATGTGGATGCTTTGCCAAAAACAAGGCTTTTTTTTCTTTTTTTTTATGTGTTGAACTTTTTCCAACCTTCTAGCCGTGTACAGTAGCCTATCGGTGCTGGCTCTGTTGGTCATGTGACCATCTTCTTGCACTTCCGTTGACTACAGCAGTCTTTCAAGTATCTCTGGATTCTAGCTAGCTAGATTCACAACAGCCTGAATACAAGTATGAAAGAAAATATTCAACTCGGTTTGTACTGACACTGAAGACAAAAAAGGTATATTTAAAAACAGGTTTTATACAGTGAGGAACTGGCCTGGGTTGAGACCTTTCTTTAAAACAACTGTAGCTGTTGTATCGCCCCCTATGCTTTTAGTTGCCTGAATAAACCTGAATTAGTTACAAATTCAGGTTTATTCAGGTGCTTTTAATGTTTTTAATGTTGTTTTTCAACCCCTGACTGCATTGCTTCTTATTTTCTTGAGCTTCAAGCAGCTGTACTTTTTATTATCAAATAAAATTAGAGTTGGTGAAAAGGGGTGTATCAAGCAGCAGAGACTCTGGAGAGCTGCTTAAGTCAGCGAACAAACAAGGCATGTGTCACATGACCGACAGATCCCAGGTCAACATGTCACTTGCATTGTAAAGTTGCATGTTGTAGCACTCCTACTCACTTGGAGGCGGGAGGCAACACACACAATGAAATCACTCATTTTTCAAAGAGTTTTTTGTTTGTTCGTTTGTTGACTCTTTGTGGCAAGAATATTCTGGTTTTGAATCCACTGACATGGATGGATGGAAATCATCTAAATGGGTTTTAAGTTTATTATTATTATTATTTGTAGAGTGTCCTGATGTCTAAGAGGAAATCTGGACCCTGAGGCTACACCAGTTATGAAAGACTGGTAAAGTGGATGTCTAAAGCAACTTGCTGTCAGCAGCTTGATATTTTTAAGAATTTACATGAAAACAAACTGAGTAAGGAGCATCTCTACGAAAACCTGTGGATGTATTTTGCCATTAGAACATAGAATAGCGTTTTCTTCTCCGCACTTACACTTTCTCACCTCTGCTCTACATGCTTCCCTGAGCCCCCCCTCATCCCTGTCCAGCGCATGGCAGTACACATGGTTTAGACACATGGAGTGTGTCTTTGGATGCAGCAAACGTGCATGTGGGGAAGTGCCACGGAATCCATCTCAAAATACAGAATATAACATGATGCAGAACACGCTAAAAAACATTTGTTTTTCTCACATTTTACTGTAAAACACATGTTGAATCCTCCTTGACACGCTTCACCCCAGCCGGCTGGTGCTTCACGTGTACAGCCACTCTCACTTTGGGTCCGCCCCCTGCAGCTCTGATTGCTCGGTTAGCATTCACAGGCGGCAGACGTGTCCTGACTGCAGCTCGCCAACCAATAGCACAAGGCTATTACTGCCTAACAGCCAATCACACTCAGCAGAAACACCGGACTTCTTTTAGTGGCAGTTAATACAGCTCTTTGCTGTAACAGCGAATGTTTGAGTGAGTATGTGAGAGCTTTCTGGCACAGGTGATGTGGGACATGTTGTTTGTGTTTCTGCATGTGTTCTATGAGAGTGTGTGTATGTACACCTGCTTACATGTCCACGTGGAAGCCATTATAACACCAGGGTGACAAGACATCCATTGTTTGGAGTTGTAGTGACCTGTCCTCATAGAGTCCACTCTCATCAGCATCAGCACAATATCACAGGTGTCCAACTCAGCAGTGACTCGGCACCAAGACACAGAGAGAGCCACACACAATATATAATATGAAGAGGAAGAAGTGTTCCCTGGACAAAGCAGGCTGTTTATGACAAACTGCTCTATAGTAGGGAACCGAAGCAACACCTCGGATGGCCTAAACATAAACTGACCAATCACAATGTTTGTCTTAACTCCAGGTGAGTCGTCCACATCCCAGCGACAACCCTCTGCTCTTCCTCTTCCTGGTTGGTGGAGTGACGCCCTCAGAGCTTCGTCTCATCAAAGAGATTGTTACCACACACAAACCAGGGACCCAGGTAAGTAGACAGGAGTCGGCACGTTTCTGCATAATCTTGGCTGTGTTTCCTACTTTCTTTGAGTAATTTTAAGTTATTTTTCTTTAATGTTCAGCAGCGCTTCAGTTTCCCTCATGTATTCTCTCACTCCTCCAAAACAAATAAATCAAAATAAATCAAACGGGTCTAGTGAAGTCTGTCAGATCTCTTTATGGGTAACGCCAACTGCCCGCAGTAAAAGGCCTGTGAGGCTGATGTCAGGGAAGAAACTAGGAACACTTTAACTGAATCTGTGTTTTACCTAACCCCCTAACCCTTTTTAACAGAAGCATTGTATTAAAATAATGAAGGGAATATATAAATACAAAATACATCTTGATGCAACTTACATTAAGTTGTAATGCAGTGTAGCACGCTAAGATATCCACTGAAACTAGATGTATTTTGGTATTGCTGTGCCCTGCATGCTACTTGTACTGTACACCGCTACATTTATACATATGTCATACAAATTTGACAGCTAGTTACTAGTTCAGTAAATCTATTTACTAGATTAAGATTTTACGTACATATAAGACATATGTTCAAATTAAAGACCTTAGGGTTATACTTCAGACAAATAAAATACAGATATAGTGTGAAACATGTAGACCATATATAACTATAAATAAATCGCTAGTAGAGGTGTGACCCAAACAGGCTGATCTCTCAATAACAAAGTAAGCTGAGCATCTCTAACCTGTGTTCTATATGAGACTTTACCTTGCAGATGCAGATACAGATTATATGTGGATAAATCACTATCCACTTTATAAACCTTTTGTTATTCTATCACAAGCAGTGTGTAGGAAGGTGCATGTTGCTGCTGGTGACTACACTTTACTCCAAAGCGATCATCGAAATACAAATTCAATGAAAGTGTGAAAATATAGTCTACTGATAAACATCAAATAATCCGATCTAAAGAAGAGGAGAGAGTCTAGATTTCAGAATGGCCCTGGCAAAGATTGAGACTTAGTGAAGTAACAAACTGTGACCTACATACGCAGGTGGTGGCTCAGATCAGGTGTAGAGGTGAGAGTGTCATCTGATCTGTATTAACACAATGATTGCATCCATGAGATGTTGTGCATGTTCGGGCGGTTTAAGTGCTGATTACCTATGCAGTCCCAACCGACATGCAAAACATGCAGATGAATGCGTGTTCTCTGTGTGAGAGGAGTGCGGGGAAGGAGAGGAAGATCACCCTGGGCACTGTGGGTTTGTCTTAATAAAAGGCTTTGAGAAAGAGGCCAGAGGCAATGAAAGGCCTGGCGAGGATCAAAGCCTTCCATCTGTAATCAGGAAAACTGAATAAAGACCAGCTTATACAATAACCTGCTGGCCCACACACATACTGACCTGAGAACACACACTGTAGCCTTAGCAGATACATGCTTAACACACTGTAATCAAGCAAGTGTGTGTGTGCATGATTGCAGATGTCTGTGGACCATAAGTTGATTAATAGTTGCACTAAAAACAAGCACTTGGACAAAATTCTTTTTAAACACACTCGTTCTGCCACTACAAACAGGCCCTTTGCCAGTTTTAAGTGCTGACCCAGAGTTAAAGCAACAGAGCTTCTCTGTTATACAACAAAAGAGGACTGGAGCTCTTATTCTAACCAGAAAGCACTCAGAGAGGGAAAACTTCAACTAAACTTTTCCATCAAAATATACAGAACGATGAAAAATTATCAGACATATACTCTGTGTTTTCATTCAAGTAAAGTGCAGCAGAATCAAATGTTAATTGTTACAAAAACATTACAAATTCCTGGACTTACACCATTCATTCCTTTTCATCTGTTTTCATTGACACTTTTAAAGTGATACTTCTTTACATAGAAAACAAGACTGCACAGCTTGACTTCTCAGTGGTTACAGATGTATTCTAAAGCCCTTTTCAGACATGCACCTTATTACGTAAATGTGAGGGCAATCTTTTTCACGTTGGGCTCGTGTCTGAATAACCACCCAAGTCCCTTTAACGTTGTTTCATTGTTTGTTTTCCTGGACCTACTGTACTGAAATAAAGTTAGGTAATGTAAAAGTTACAACAACTTACTAGTACTCCTCTCCCTATATTTTTAATTTCTATCTACTGCATGGATGAATGAATAAATGAATGAATATCCTTTAAAATGCTTTACATAAAGCCTCATTATGTGTGCTTTTCATTCTATGCTTGTGCACCATCAGACTTGATAAAATAGGCAGTAAAATGATCTATACTAGGTGTTTTTAAGAGTAGGGCCTCCTTTCAGACAAAGCTTAGAAAAAGGTTTTGCACAATTCCTGGATGCCTATAGGATCATGAGTATGTTATTTGATCCCACAGACCCTCAACAGTTGAGCCCACACTCAACAAGTTAACCTAATATTGCTGTTTGACATAACATCAGACTACACCAAATACATAAAAACAAGGTCGGTCATAAGGCATTTATTAGTTTATGACGGGGAAAAACAGTAAAATTGTATCTGTGAACTATCTCTTCAACCAAATACCACACTGTTATGCTATTCTATGTGATCTTCTTTTGATAACTAATGTAATATTTTTCACTTCTATTCACTGAGCCTCCCCTGAAACAGTTTGCAGCCCCTTTGGAGAAGCCCTCCTTCCACTTTGAAAACCTCTGATCTATATGGTTTGAAAAATTATGAAATTGATAGAAAATTAGCTTGGGGATTCACTGTGAGAGGAGGGGCCGAGCATCCCTCGCACTCACAGTGGTCATGATGTATTGCTTCAACAGCAAAATAACTTTTAAAATCCATTAGTGATGCAGCGTGTGGGAGAGCTTTTTAACTTACTGGGGCTTTTTCTCCGCATTGTTGTTCTTCCCATTATGGTCCTGTCATGTTTGGATAAGGCGATAACAGACATTTATGAATCAGACACGTACTGTAAGTCTGAATGACCAAAAGCCATCAATTTAACAGATCAATGAAGCAGCAATGTTACACATTCCATGTCTGCAAAGGGATTCAAAGTGACCTGTTTGTTCAAAACAGTCCCCAAAACTGGGTAAATACACAACTTCTGCCTCTTTCTTGACACATGACCACATCCTCAGAGAGCTTCACAAACAAAACATAAATTTGGTTTGAGTATCACCTACCAAAAAGTACTTCAATAAGTTCTTTGAGAGAACACACCACCAAAAAAGGTCAAACAACAAAAACAAACAGGGCCCAAAGCATAACCTCCTTGGCGGAAGTGATTAAATCAAATAATAAAAATAAAACAGCTGCCAATGCACCTGATTCATGCACCTTGTTAATTGCCAATTTGCACATTACTCACCCTGTCATTCAGGTCTGCTTAATTGTTTTTATAAGTGTCGAGTTACACACAGTGACCTTCTTTAACCTGTGCTCCGCTCCAGGTGCTAGTTTTGTCCACCAGATTACTGAGGCCCACGGATGTCGCCGAGCTGCTCTTTACCACCCAACGACTGTTGCCTGATATCGGTGTCTGAACAGGCCATCACGTGGAAATGCGCGCATGCACACATGGGGGGACACATGCGCCGCCATTTTCTTGAAACCTCTTCAGGTGTGAGTCGTGCTCGAGTAATGAGATTGTCCGCTAAAAGCTGCAAGTGGAAATCAAATTAAGCAACATTCCTATCCTGTTTACGTCAGTGTGTCTTGCTGTAAAGTAATTATAGAAAATCAGTATCTGTTCTGCTGCCAAACAGAAGTACCCATGTGCTGCTTGCATGAAGTGTTACTACAATAAAATCAGTTGCTATCAAACACAGTCGTGTGATGCTGTCTTTTGTTTCAGGCTCAGTTGTGAGCCGTTTTGACCAGGCTGTGTTAAAAGCATGCCGTGTGTGTGTGTGTGTGTGTGTGTGTGTGTGTGTGTGTGTGTGTGTGTGTGAACTCGAGGAAGGCGTGCTGTTGTTGTGGAGAGAATACACACCCTGTTTGCATCCTTTCACACCTCGCCGCATCACATGGTGACAAGCAAGAGGAGGATAATTACCAAGTCTTTCACACTGTCTGCTGAGGCCGATAATGTGCTCGCCCCTAGAGCTCACCTTCCTGGGCACCACCACCACCACACACCCTCTTTATTCTGTCCAATATGAATTGCCGCAGCTTGAGCTCAGTAATCTCACCCACCTACACACCTGAATCGATCGTGAATACAGGAGTCTCCCACGTTTTGTAACACAGAGAGGCGAGGAGTGTAGTAATCCAGTAGATCCTGTGTTTTGAGGTTTTTCTGACGGATTGGATCAAATTATTCAGGATTCACTAATTAGGTTCTGGACTGTAAATAAACAGATCTCTTAACACATACAGGGTTTATTGGAAAAGTGCTTAATATTTTCTCCTCGTCCTCTGGGAGCCCCTAATAAAAACTAACATGAACTCTTCAGCACTGTCGGCTCAGGCTATTTCAACAGCTCTTTTTGTTAAATTGAATTTGCTGGGGTCAGGCACCGCACCAGGTTTTTTGCTGTGGACAGATCGAGACTGGAGAAGCAGCTGCACAGTCACGCTGCTTTCATCTTCAGTGCGGTTCTAAAAGCATTTCTTAATTGATAGGTCAGGCTACCTGTTTCTTCGTGAGTCACCCCCTTCACAGCAGCAGTGATGTTTCTCATGGTGTTATGGAGAAAGTGAACGTTTTGAAGTGAACAGCGTGCTTGTTTCTGCTCTTCAAATACACTGATAAAGAAATAAAACCAGACAGTCAAAATTCATCATTTTATTGTGAACAGAAAGTGAATTTATAACAAATAAATAACAAAAGGCCCTTTGGATATTTCCTTTTTATAAAGTGCATCAGTGATAATAACCGCCACATGCTACAAACTGTGTCTGCTGCCCTGCTACACCCCCACCCCACTGTCATAATGATGGTCTTGATGCTGCAAACATATACTGTAAGTACTGACACACAAGAGACAGAATACACCCACACACACACAACTGCACAGAGCCCTGGCTCAATTAGCTGGTACAATAACACCAGTATTTAGCTGTGCCATTTAGTGACAGTCTGAACAGCCTCCACAATGGGCACGGCTAAAAATAAGCAGTAGAGTCCTTCAGAGCTGCTGTTGCCAGGAGATCTTGATGTACAATTTTTGATTTTATATGCTGAGAGCCTGTGGTTCAGTCAGCCTCACACAGCTGTCCTGAGGTGTCGTTTCTCCCCAGAACAGATGAACCTCCTCGCTGCGTCTCCTCACACATGGTGTCTGACAGGACGGACACCTGCCCACGTAGAGGTCTTTACCTCTGGAAAGATTCACCAGACTCCAGCTATTTAGAAGCGACCACTGTTGATTTGACGCCCGTCTTCTTCAGCCAGACTGGTACAGGACTTCCATGGAGAAGCATCAGTCTTCTCGGTCCTCATTTCTCTTCCACCTTCTAAAAATGGTTCCTTTCTTTCTGTGGCCACTCTGGACCGCTTTCAACTCCTACTCCCGCTCACACTGAGGTGACAGTCCTGACCTTCGCGGACAGCGCCTGTTTGAAGCGCCTCTTGAGGTCCTGCATATTGGGAGATTTTGGCCTGGGGATGAGGGGCGAGCGCCTCTTCTCCGTGGCGCCGCTGGCAGAGTTGTGCGAGGAGTTGGAGGCGGGAGGCGGCTGCTTGGCTAGCTGGCAGCACAGCCTGTGGAAAGCCGTGTGCACCTGGCTGTAGTCCTCGCTGGCGGATACTTCGTAGAAAGAGCAGCCCAGTGTTCCCGCCAGCAAAGGGCCCTGCTGGGAGTCGACCCGCCTCAGGTGCAGCAGGTCCGCCTTATTGGCCAGGAGGATTACGGGAGGCATATTGGCACCGCCAGCACGAACAACCACCTGGTGCAGCTGATCAATCAAGTCGAAGCTGCGGCGGTCCGTCACGGAGTACACCAGCACCACCGCATCGGCCCACTGGATGGAGCAGGTCACATGGTCAGGCAGACTGATGCCATTATCAGTCAGCTGGGAAGGGAAGAAAAAAGGAGTCTGATTAAAACACAACCCAGAACATTTAGAGAAACATCTGAAGCATTTTCTGCCCTTCAACTAGTAAAAAAGAGAGAGAAACAGGAATCGGACCAGATTAAACGCTCCCTGACTTTATGGAACTGATCTTTAGTCTGACTGGAATGCTGACTGGGGCCCACAAGAGCTATAGAGTTACTCCTCCAGAACAGTGAGGTGTGGGTGATTGAGGAGTCTGGATCAGAGTATCCTTTACCCCTGGCCTCAGACATCCATTAGCCTAAATGGGAGATTAGACAGCCAGACTGAAGGGCTGTCCTTAAGTAGAAAACATTCATACACACGCATCTTTGTGTTTGGACTGGTGCTCAGTCCAGAGAGGCTCCGATGATTTGAACAGTCAGACAGTGAATTACATGGTTCTCTTGTATTGGGTTATCCTCTGCTTTTAAATAGATTCTCACGTATTGAACATGAAGTGAGCCCAGGCAAAATAAACTAAGTCTTTTTTCTGTCTGAGAGGAGATCTGGAGGGAGATTAAAACAAAGAGTGAGAGAGAGGATCTTACCTCCACACCAGGAGTGTCTTGAACCTGGATGGTAACTTGCTCTCCATCCACCTGGACTTCTCTGGAGTAGAGATTTCCTGCGCACACAGAAGAAACAAAACGGATTTTAACACCAATAGTTTCACCATCCTAGAGAGCCGTTTTAGCCCGTTTCATGCTCAAAACTTCTACTGCTCCGTTACTCACCAGCATTTCTCTCATAGTCCCCAATGAAGCGCCTCGTTAGGAATCTCACCACGAGCGCTGAAATAAAGAAATGCGAGAATACAATGTGAAACAATTATATAACCGAATTTAAGATAAAACAACTCTGCCGGTAAAGTACAGCGCAAGGATTTTTTTCACATTTTCTTACCTGTTTTCCCAACTCCGCTGCCTCCTATCACAGCCATTTTAATGACCCGGTTTGGTGCCGAGTATTCAGGTGCGGAATACTCTGCAATGGTCGTCATGTTGTGGATGAGACGCATTTTTTTCCGTTTGTCAATTGCTACAAAACTATTATATCGTCCAAACTCTTTCAACGCTGGTCAAAGGCTTCGGTTGAAACGGATGAAGTGAATCCTGTATCACTTCGGTAGAGGTGAAGGAAGTCAACACTAGTGCGGTGTAGAAGAGGAAGAAGCGCTCTCTGCTGCTGCGGAGAAGCGCACGCGGCTTTTATAGCGCTCGAGAGGCGTTCGCATCTGATTGGACGCTGGTGATCCCCCCGCCTCCCTCGTGCGCCCCCGCCTACACGTGGATATGCAAGCTATACACAAGCAAGTAATCCGCCTGCAACAGGTGGGACTTCTAGCTGGGTGTCCTGACAAAACACCCTTTCATTTGGAAGGGAGGGGGCGGGATGTAGATGTGTTTTGATTTACAGCGACTTGACTGTTTATATATTGTTAAATATTACATATTATTATAAATGTCACAAAAACATCGTATTTAATAGTGAGATATCAAAATGATCGAATGTGAATTTACACAAAAGTAAACTACAAATAGTTTGCTTACATTATTTGAGCATTAGTCACCTCTTCAGAACTGCTGATTTTCAGATGCATGTTTTGCGTCTCAACCATAAACGTGCATTGTGTGGAATCACAGGATGTGGCTGGATCCCAGTGTTGTGTTGCAGCCGGTAACCTGTTCAGACATGCCCCTACAATTGTGAATCTTCCACACAGGGGGTTAATGGCTGCTGATGTTGTACAAATACAACTCACTGCCGGGGCGGGGGGGGGGGGGGGGGGGGGGG
>JAVQJD010001962.1:0-16080 GCA_036023655.1 Nannoperca australis
TATTTTAATGTTTTATTATAATTTGGTTTAATGTAGCATTAACAGTCAGAAAATTAGATGCTTCATTGACCCCCCCCCCCCCCAACTAGGAGACCCACCAGGTCTTAGTGTCTTGCTTAAAGAATGTACAGCAAGGCGGATGAACCAGGACCTCCTCAGCTATCTCTGCCATCTCACTGTCTAAAGGTGGGATAATAAAAACACAGGAGGGATAAAAAAAAAACTCACCAAAATTGTTGTACATTTCTTCTATATCGTCTGCCTGGAATAACAATTAAATTAAATTATTCCTCATTTAGCTGAGGAGTCCCTGGATGCATGCACCAAGGGCGTGTCCTCTGTATTTTATTCTGGGGATTTTTGAGTTGTGGGAACCTGAGAGGGATTATATTATATATGACAATTTCACTGTTTTAACATAACATATTTAAATTTGACAGTTAAATATAATCTCATATATATTAATATACTGGGTTTTGGTGTTTGGGCAAAATGTGTGTCCCCTGTATTTCTCAGTACTGAGGTCAGTCTTGATGCAAACATCTGAAAAACTAAAGATTTCTGGACTCCAGGTGATATCCAGTGTAACATACAGTATGAAACATTTAAATTATGACTTAATCGGAGTGATTCTTTTTGCATTAAATGTTTATTTATGATCAAAGACCATGACTGTTGCTAATCATTCACACACTGGAGCAATAATTTAAGTAATGAACCTATGAATCAATTAATCAATTCATAGATTAATCAATATGTTATTTAGGATATAAATTAAATAAATGGCAATGGCAAATCCAAATAATAAAGACAAGGGAATAAATTACGAGTAATGAAATTAAACTACTGTTTTTTGGGTAATATACTGGTCCACAATCAATAATTTATCCCTCCCTCCACACATGCAAACAACACTCAGCTAGACTCACACACTAACACACACAGGCACACCAAAAACGCAGGCACATCAGAAAACTCACACATACTGCACAAACATGCACAAGCAAAACACACACTGGTAAACAAACATCACACACACACACAAGCAGTAGACTGATGGTGTATGCTTCAGCTTTCTTCAGACAGCAGTAGAAGCAGTGTAAAGTGAGAAACCAAATCTCTCTCAAGGTGAATCCACCCC
The DNA here is from genome assembly GCA_036023655.1 of Nannoperca australis. Classification (NCBI taxonomy): domain Eukaryota; kingdom Metazoa; phylum Chordata; class Actinopteri; order Centrarchiformes; family Percichthyidae; genus Nannoperca; species Nannoperca australis. The sequence continues at coordinate 1,142 of JAVQJD010001962.1, forward strand.
GGAGGCTCGTTAAAACAAACGTTCTCTCGTCAGTCAGCACTTGTCCTGTATCCCAAACAGACTGCACATGGGAGGAAATCATACACACTCAACGCAGCGTAATGCACGGGCATGTATAAGCGCAGGCTACACACAAGCGCGCACACACATGCTGTGATCAGATGCATGGGAAGTCATTCATTCTGAGTGCATGCATTATAAATACATCTATGAATAAATTCCAGGCTGAGTGCATTCTTCATTGGCAGGGATTTTTTTAAGGCCACACCACCTGAATGTTTGATCTCTCTCTTCTCTGTGCATCTAACTAGCTCACCTTGTCCTGTACATCAGTCTTTCTAATATTTACCCTTTTCCTTTTTTTTTCCCGCCTTGTCTTTCTCTCCCTCTCTCATCAAGTATGGGTCTAGCTTTCTTCTTCCCCTCACTTTTTGTGTTTGGCATTCCCAATTATGATATTTTTTTGCTTATCTGTTCGAGGGAAGGTCATGGGTAAGCGAGACTAAGTAGGTCAGTGGTGGTAGTGAAGAACAAGACTAGGTAAAGATTAGAATACAGCCACATTATTCCGGCAGAAAGGAGGTTTATTACAATTTATGATTAAGCTTTATTGACCGACCACTGGCTTAGTCATTACAAACTCTGTTTGTGCAGACTACTGCAGATATTTATTTGGAATTCTGTTGGAGGTCCCAAAGTTACCAATTATACCAAACATACCAGGTTGAATTTTGAAGAGATGTGTATAAAAATGATTCACACTCCATTTAGACTATTTCCATTTGACTAAAAAGGAAAACCAACATGAACTAATTTCACACATTGTAAACATGATAAAGCTTCAATAAAGAGCTGGAACAAGCAGACACAAGATATATATGTGCGGCTGTGGCACAGGAGGTATGAGGTCTATGTGTCGAAGTGTCCTTGAGCAAGACACTGAACCCCCAGTTGCTCCTGATTTGGAAGTCGCTTTGGATAAAAGCATCTGCTAAATGCCTAAATGTAATGTAATATATGTGGTTTTGTCAGTCAAAGTGGAATAAGATGATTTTATTAGTTATTTAAAGGAATAGTTTGACATTTTGGGAAATAGGTTTATTCGCTTTCTGTTTTTTTTTTAACCTTTCGACAGAGCCAGGCTAGCTAGTTTTCCCCTGTTTCCACTCTTTATGCTAAGCTAAGCAAACCCTCTCCTGGCTGTAGTTTCATAATTAACCTACAGATATGAGAGTGGTATCCATCATCTCATCTAACGAGGAAGCACTTAAGTGTATTTCCCAAAATGTCTAATCATTCCTTTAAGTTGAAAACAAGAGGGAAACATTGCAGTAACAGGCTAAATAATATAGAGCTGTAAAAGGTGGATTAGTTAATATGTAACTTTCTATATGTTCCATATCTCCCCAAGACTGACATAGGTCACTAAGTCTTTCAATCAAAATAAAGAGATGACTGAGCCACATTTAAGTCACAGCATGGAAATTCTCACAGCTGGCAGGTGGGTGAACCACAGAAAAACACCATTCAAAACAAGTGAAGCTCTGCCAAGCATTCATTTGCTGTCTTTCTTTCTTCCGTGAAAGGTGTATCAAAATCTCTTGCCAATTGCTTTTTAATTATCTCTTTGTAGAACATTGTGGTTGGTCTCTAGGTTTTGGCTATCTATCTTGTGCAGCTAATTACCTCCATTATTTGGTACATCAGAACCAGGTGGGCTGTTGCCAGTTTTTCACCTGCAAGGAACAGCGAGGTAATGTTGGGTCACCAACACCAACGTTATTTGCTACAGCTGAGACAAGCATGTTCCGTCATTTCTTCTTAAATTACCACCTGCTTACAGAGAGGCATCTAGTAAGAGCTATTGCTGTAGACATTTTTATTTCAATTTCTCTTCAAGGTCATATCACGGTGAAGTGAGTGTGTTTGTCTTGACTTCAATTTAATATCCTATCAGCGTATACACGGGTCACATTATTACCCCTGCTCACCCCTGGCAGAATACACCTGTTTTTGTGACAGATAATAAAACTAAAAAAGAGACACTAACTGACATGCAAATTCAGACTCTCTCTTCTTTTTATGTACTCTCTCTACCTTTAATACTCACTATCATTACCTTAACTCCTTTCTATCATTTCTCTTTCACATATTCTTTTTTCCCTCACTAATGCGCTTTCTCTTTGTCTCTCTTTTATTCCTTTTTATCTGTCTTGCCTTTTTCCTCTTGCCGCTCCCTTTTGTCTCTTACTTTGCTTTCAGTTTTACTTCACCTCATTGTGCCTGTCTGCTCTTTTCCATCATGCCCTTGAGTTTTGTATTCATGCAGAACATTTTATTTCACTTACAATGATTTTTCTATTTTTTATTTATTTTTGGATAAAGGTAGATAGCAGCTCAAACGAGCCAGTTCAGGTTACTCAGGGGATCTCATTGCCCTGTTCAGTTTGTGGTCACCTCCTCACACAGACTACTGTTTAGGAAGTATTTACAGGGGGTATGTGCAGCTGAAATAGGGCTAAGTAGGCCATTTTTCTTTTTTATCTGCCAATGATGATGACCCATTTTAGTTAGGAATGAACAAGACACAAGAGCAATGGAGGACGGCCTCTTTTTCAGTTGTTTTTGGTAGAGTCTCCTGCCATGGTCAACTAGAGTGATTGGGCTCAGGATGTCAAAGTGGAGGTGGCCGCTCTTTTAACTCCAATACATGGGCTGGGTGGTGATTATCGACAACTTGGCAGCTTCTTCCCTGTGGCATTACTTTGCTGTACTTAATCCCCCCAGAGGCTTCCTGTCATATATCCAGGGGAAACTGGTGGATTTCTTTTTGGTCATGATATCATTGCCAAGGGCTGGTGTCCCTCACCTGCCTGTCCAGGAGCAGGGATAAAGTCCGACCTTGAATGTGGGGTGGCACCATTCCAGCAGCTACTATAAACGCAGATCTGTTGAGGAGGCCAACGGATACGCTTAGAGAGAACTAGTGCTGGCAGCGAAGTCATTTTTTCCCACGTGAAGCCAAAAATGAGCACTATTATTAATCACTCGTGCCTCCAATTCTACACATCTGTCCCGAGGGCCTGGCACCCGCTGAGGTATACATTAGTGGATGGTGTAATATAGGGTTTAAAGTGTATGAATGGGGTTGTGGTGGAAGTCTGTCATCTGAAAAATGAATATCTCCACTGTGTGCTACAACCCTGAGGAAGATTTCTGTGAAGGCTGGTATCACAAAGCTGGAGCACAGACTCTGTCACCTAGGGGTTGAGTAAAAAGAGCTGGACTGGATTGGACTGACCTCCCAGAAACTGCTGGAGGGGGTCATGGGGGAGCTGCTGTGGGCCCTGCCAGGCGCTGGGAGGGGATGATGCAGATGGTGCCTTGTGAAGTCACAGGGGAGGAGATGTCTGGGCTCCCTGTGGTACAGATACCAGCAGAAACTGGGGTTTGGCAAGGAGAACGGAAGCACACTTTCAGTACTGTGTGCATAGGTTATTTTCAGAGAGAGGGTTTGTACACAGTATGTGTTAAGGTCAGGAAGACAGCCTAGTGAACACTTGGTTAGATGTTGATACGAGAACCTGTAACAACATCTGTTCAAATCCACTAATAAGAAAGTTGAAACATTGAGACAGAATAGTTTAAGATTAAAATATCTTGTCCTATCATATACGCTATCTGAATATTACATTTTCTTTTCCATAACTGAACACTGAGTGCATATTTGAAACTTAGTTTGTCAAAATGTGAACAGCTTGCCAAGACCACCAGCGGCAGGAGGGCACTGGCACATTTTTAGAGGTCAAGGAACCTGCGGATGGCTATAATCTTAGAAAATAACCTAAAAGTGTTGCAAAGTGTAATGGTGTAGCTTCATCACCTACAGGCTACATGTGCTACATGGCTCAGTGCTCAGTGTGATAAGCTTGAGGGAAACTTTGGGTAGGCGTCATCAGGCGTATGTACTGTGTTCTGTATTCAAAAAGACCAACATGTTTTATTTTTAAAAATTATTGTTCCGAGGCCAAATAAGCCACTTGGGTGATGGGCAAGATAAGGATGAGTGGTCCTTGGTCAGTGCTGAAAGAGATGGTCTCAGCACGCCTTAGGGTGAGGAAAATGTATTTATTCTTTCTTTAAAATTGATATTGTCATGGGGCCAATATGTTTGGTGCCTGTGAAATGCAATATATATACTGGGAGGAAGAGGTCAGACTGTTTGCATTTCATTGTCGGTGATGCTTGTGTGCTTCTGCTGACGATGTGGATTTCTGGCGTCTCTTCTGAGTTTTGTGGTTGTTTCTGCAATGTTTGTTTGTGTGTGTGTGTGTGTGTGTGTGTGTGTGTGTTAGAGTAAGTTAGAGATGGAAATATGAACAAAATCAAATATATCCTATATCGTAGATTTTACTACATTTTCGATTCAAATAACATCAAATCAACATCAATATGCTATTTAGATGTGACCTTATGATGTGACACTGTGATGATACTTTCGGTATGACTATGCCGTCGTGTTAATTTAAACTAGAGGATCAGGATGTTGTGGCTGACTAAAAATCATAATCAAGAAACAAAAAAAGACCCATCACAAAGTGTCTCATACCATCAGAATTGACATGTGTTAAAAGATATATCTTATATATCTTGGTATGTATGAGAGTTGTTGAGATTTTATTAATTTCACTGTCTTGTTTATATTTCATTAGAAGCAATCAGTTGAAATGCTCTGTGTATGCCCCCATCCCATCTCACTCTCTCACACAAAGTCAATCTATCTCACTTTCCTTGGCGCGCTCTCATTCTCCCTTCCTACTTCATTCTTCCCTTAAAACACCATTGATCTTTCTCTCCCCCGCCTGCCCAGTCTCCTGGGTTCTGTGTTGTCTAAACACACAGACCAACAGAAACTCTGACAATGAATCAGTCAGTTTAATGAATGAAGTGTCTTCTGACTCTCCACTGCCATTCCTCTGAAGGACTATTTGCAGAACCTCTCTTGCTCTAATGTTTTCTATTTCGTCTCTCTTTCTACTCTGTTTGATCTGACCTTCTCTTGTGAATCCTGCCAATCTAAAATGACCTCAACGGAATTCAATTTCTTTAAAAAAAAAAGACTTCCACTGTATTGCTGGCTTCTCTCTCCGATCCCTCCTCTCCCCAGATGTTGATTCAAATATTGACTTGTGCTTTAGATCTACTTTATTTTCGGACAGAATCTCTCTAATTGACTGAAGACACACCTTCAGGGTTCAGTAGGTGCATGTCTAAGAGAAAGATGTTGCTTCTTTCATCTGACATGCAGAAAGCTGATAAATAGTGTCAACACAGTTTTAAAAAAAGGACTATTTTCAACTGATATAAAACTAGAGACCACTTAGCATGCCAGGAGGAGTGCCACTATTCTTCTTAATTGATGATGCAATTCACATATTTTGGTCATCTTACTTTCCATATGATATAAAGTTGCTAAAATCTTACTGTGTGACAAATGTAATGTTTGATGCACATTGTAGTGATTTTTAACTGCCCCAAAGCAAATTGTTTTTATTTTAAACTACATAATGTTACTGATAAAGGAAATAAAACAACATATTCTCCTTTAATGGGGTGTTGTGACCTCCTTCTCCCCTCCATATTTGCTAGTGATGACTAAATGTGCAGTATAACATATATTAAATAAGTAAATCGCTTTTACTTGTTACTAGCTGAGCTATTTGCCTATCATGTCTAAACCATTATGTTTAATAAATCGTAAACACACCAGGAGAGCTTTGCTGGTCTGAGAAAAGTTTTTGTGCAATGCTTCTTATTACTTCTTATAACAGGCAGATACTATTGCAGTGTTTGGTATGTGGTATTCATACAGATGATTTTATGTTGATTTGTGGATTAGACATTTGAACTGTTTAACCCTAATTTTGATGGGTTGCTAAGCACTTTAATATTGCATAATGTTGGAAATCTCTAGTGTTGTACAGCAAACAAAAACACAAAATGTAAACAATCTGTCTACAAATCCAGGTCATGTCTTACAGCATGAATAAGGTCCACTTCATTCAGGAAGAGCCCCACAGCTTGATTGCACCTTCAACAAAGAATCAGCCACAGAAACCAATCTGCCTTCTGGTTGGACAGTGCTATTGACGGCTGGCACACACACACACACACACACACACACACACACACACACATAGAGGGTGTACCTCGAGAATAGAGGTTGTTAGCATCTGTGGGAGAAACTCAACAGTCATTTCAAGGAATCACTAATTCACAAACAAGCCAAAGACGTTGTTATTGTCTCAGAATGCTTATATCATAATTAAATTAATTTAGCAAAAAGGCAGATGTAACTGTGGTGCTCATATACATACTAAAGTTGACTGCATGTTGCCTGTCTGTTGATTGAATGATTATTAAACAAAATTTCTTGGCTCCTACTAATCTTGAGTGATGTGTCATTTCCCAGGAGTGGGTTCCATTGGTTCCTGCATTATCAACAATTCAAATGCACAAATCAAACTAAACTCTGACAACAACATTCCTGACACAGTACTCATGGCCACCAGGGAGGGCTGTTTGTGTTTCCCATGTTCACCATACCTTCTCTACTCTCTTTCATGGGTGAAGAGAACATGGTATCCGCTTATTCATCTTTTTTTTCCGTCACACTGAACGGAGCGGTGTAATCTCAGGAGAGGGGCTTTCTGGGCTTATTTGTGTGTGAGTGTGTGAGCACTCCCTGTGGGATGTTCTTCGTACAGTAAGTGCTTGAGAAAAAGACCAGCGTGTTACAATTTTGCTTACCTTTCAGACCTCGCAGCACAGTAGCTGCATGGTGAATTTGCTTTTACAGGAAGGCAACAAAAGAAAAGAGAGACAGCAAGAAGAGGAGAGAAAGAAAGACCACTTCTTGATCTTTTGTGTTTTTCATGAAATTCAGACCTGATGAGAAAGGGGAGACACACAATACATATGGACTTGACCCATCAACCTTTCGTCTGCAGTGTTATGTAGATTAGCCTGCTGAGACTATGCTTTCTTCACTGTCACATTGGTATCTATTCTGTTTTGGACACTGTTCTTGTTCAAATAGCCGGGTTCCTTTACTAAGGCAAGCTGGTTTTCTGTGGCATAACGGTTCCATTTTGATTTCCCTAAACCCAAATCCTCAGTTACCATTGCACTCCAGGAATCCCTAAGTAAAAGTAATTGAAAGATTTTTCAAATGGTTCCAGGTTTGGATAAAATTTCAGAACATGGGGTGGATAGATGCCAGTGAGTCTGTTAGCCGTAATTCAGAAAATCCTACTTTTTGAAGGCTTTTATTAACTGATAGAAGGTTTTCAGCGTGTATACTCCTTTACAGCTATTTCCTTTCTGCACACTCACACTTTCTATCCAGTCATACCAAGAACTACTAAGTCCAAATACAGAACAGACTTTTACTATTTGAGAAGATGAGAGTCATGTGCCTTGCCCAAGGCCACTCTTTAAATGACTCTTTTTCACATAGGATAAAGAAGTTCCTTTCCTCTTCCCCTGTCCAGATTTTCACAGCTTGTCCAGGGATTCGAACTGGAAATCTTCTGGTCCAGAGCCTGGGTCTCTGCTGCCCAAATTTATTCAGAAAAAGTATCAGGGTAAAGAGTGGGGGCCTGTGAAATCCTCTCGCTTCAGCAACAGGGATAACCTGTGACAGAACAGCAATGTAATAACTTTGCTCTTCGTAAAATATGTCCTGTGGCCATGGTTTAAATCTTGGATCAGTCTGCACTCACACAGATTGAGCTTTAAACGGTGCTAGGTATGAGTTTGGATACTTTTTAGCTTATTTTAGGGTGTGCCTGTGATTACATTGGTTTGAATCTCAGCCATAAATCTGCATCCCTTCCAAATTGCTGTTTACCTAAATTACAGCTCTAAAAGAAATATACCACTAATATATTGGATGTGGCTTCACGGCAAAATAAAACACAGTGTCAGAGAAAGAAGCCAAAAGCAAAAGAGACACTTTTTGTGCCTGAAGTCTGTTGTTGTCACAGAACAAGGTGCTTAAGATACAGGCAATGAACAGCTGGTTTTTAGTTGGCCAAACAATGTCTGCATACTCTGCTTGTAATGATGAGTAAATAGAAAGTGCATGTGTTTTATCAGACATCAACACATTTTAGTTAGATTAAAGTTCAGCAAGCAAGAGACTCATTAAATCAGAATCAGAATAAGATTTGTTGCCAGGTTTTTCAGGTTTTCAACATACAAAGAATTTGCCTTGGTATTTTGGTGCATAACGGTCACCATAAACTAAACCAACAGGATGAATGTTCAAAATATTGACCCAGGAGTGTGCAAATGTTCACAGTATAAAAAATATGTGCAACCAAGATTTGTGTTAATGTAACGAGTCAAGTAAGACACGGATACTTTATGTTAATGTGAAGTGTGGTGCCCATGGGGAGAGACATGAGTATCAGTGGGGGTCATGGGCCTTGATGAGGCCAGCTACAGAAAGGAAGAAACTGTTATTGTGGCTCTTGTGAGCTTTTGGTCTTGATGCATGGCAGCTTCTTGCTGGAGGGGAGAGTTTCAAAAAGTTTATGTCCGGGGTGGGAGGGGTTGGCCATAATCTTTCGTGCTCACCTCAGGGTCCTGGAAGCGTACACGTCCTGAAGGGATGGCAGATAGCAGCCAATCATCTTCTCAGCAGAGCGAATGACACGCTGCACTCTGCGCTTGTCCTTGGCAGTGGAAACAGCATCCCAGATGGTGATGGACGAGGTGAGGATGAAGTGCACCATCACTGACTTTGTCTGGTGGACCTTCTTCAGCTGCAAAGTAAATCCTCTGCCTTGTTGGTGAGGGAGCTGATGTTCAGCGCCCACCTAAGGTCCTGGGTGATGATGGCACCCAGGAAGCGGAAGCACTCCACAGAGTCAACTGGGGAGTCACACAGGATGATGGGAGGGGGCATACACACACTCACAAATTCACAATAACATAATATATACTATACAATTAAATATTGTTCTCCCTCAATTAATTTGTACAGGATGTACTGTAAACCCTGTGTACAAACACTTGTACTGAGTACAAAAAAACACAGACAGTCAATGAAACAAAACAGCTGTCTGTCCACACTCTCTCTTCTACACACACACACACACACACACACACACACACACACACACACACATCGATGCATATTTGAATTTGAAATCTGCAGCTATTTAAGAAGAATGTTAAGGTTATTGCCTGTTCCACTTAATAAATAGGAGCTCTGGATTAAATCTTCGCTCACTTATCATCATTATAAAGAGCGGAGGATTATTTGGGTTTAGTAACTGTGTTCGTGATGTTTACTCAGTGTGTATGCTCACCTCAAGAGTCTCTTGTCTCCACCAGTAGGGGAAAGTAATTCATATTTGTTTTCGGATTGGTGGAATTGGTTTCTGGTTGTGGTTGTAGGTCCATGTCATATCTATAAATAAAAAGCAGAGGTACATCAGTAATAAAACAACAGGTGTGTGAAGGAGAAGTTTAGGTGATCTGCCTTGTACATCATACTGTAGCTCCTCATTTGGAGTTGACAGGGCCATGCAAATCAATATATAGTATCTGTCAATGTTTTGCCACTTAGTTTTAATTAATAATCTAAGTTACTGTTGCCTGTATTTACTTTTGACCTTCCATTGTACTTTTATAACCTAAGTGTTGGCCACTCATTCTATTTAACTTGTGTTCAGGCATTTTGTTGATGTTGTTAAACTTTAAACTAAAGTTTAAAGATTAGTTGCGCTTTGTATTACTGCATATTTACCCATTATCTTTTGCAAGAGATAGTTCAGAACAAAATCAACAACATCACACTTTCAGAACTACTTTGATGCAATCATCTGAATTAAAATTCACCCAAGATTTGTGATCTGTGGCAAGTATTTTTGTTTCCTCCTTAATCTGCTTAATGAAATCTTTCATTAGGTTTTTTCATGCTTTGTTGTGTAGCAAGTAAAACCCGAAGGTAAGAAGGGGAGAAGGGAGGAGAGCAACAGCTTATTATGGCTCTATTAGTTGTTCAAAATACACAATGAAGATAATGGAGGCTTTGAATTGACCAGGTCAGGGAGATTAGCCCGGTTTAAACAGTGTTACAGTCACTTTTATGATCTTTTATTAGAGCTGATTGTCTAAAGGTTTATTGTATATTTCACAGTTTTACATTAACAATGTTTAATTTTTGTTTGAAATGATATTTTAGAATACAGAGTCAGATGGAGTGAAGAGAAGGGAAGGAACACCCAAGCAAGAAAAAATAAATTAAGAGAAGAAGTTACAAAGGAAGGAAAGGAAAGAGGGGAGAAAAAAAAACATGTCTTTTGTCAGACACAGAGTAGAATAGATTACCCTGCAAGAGCTGCTGTTGGGGCTGGATTTAACCTACAAGCAATCTTCCTGGAGAGTGTCTGTGTTTGTGTGTGTGTGTGTGTGTGCGTGTGTTGTACTCTGCTCTGCAGTCTCTGGGGGCAGCTCTTTTATCCCTCAGCACAACATACCACACACAGTCTCTGCTCTCCATCTTTTCCTTTTTCTCTCATGTACGCTTTCCATCTCACAAAAGCAAAAACACACACTTACACACACATTCACTCTGCTTCTTAAGTTCTCACGTTACGCTTTCTCACATATAAGCTCTGTTTCTCTCATACCGACACAGTGCATTTGGCACAATAAGACGGCAAGGGTCATGTTTATTCTGATCCACTAATGTGAATTACACTCTTTTACTTTTTAGATTGGCAGAATAGTCAGAGAATATCAATACAATCAATAGAAAAACAAAACGCTCTTCTAACACAGTCGGGAAAATCAGAAAAAACAACATTATTTGGATTAACCAAAAATGTGCTTTTGAACTGGATCACTGTTGTGTCCTCAGCCCTTTGCCAGCAAGTAGTCTTTGCATGTTTTGGATTTGCATGATTTCTTCCAACACAGAAATCTGCTTATTTTTAATATTCTATAAATTACTTTTATGCATTTTACATTTTTTTATTAAAATGCATTTTAAAATACAATACCTGAGATGAGAAGATCAATACCAATATTTTGTCTTTAAGGTAAATATGAAGCTAGAAGGCAGTTAGCTTAGTTTAACTGAAAGAAACAGCTAGCTTGGCTCTGTGATCAAATACCCTTACAAGGTCCTATAAAGCACTAAATTGTGAACTCATCCTTTAATTATGTGTTTGGCTGACTGTACTTTAAAGGACCTGGGATAGCCTATAATGAGCAACTTGTTCATGTACTTTTCTCAATTTCTTACTTTATCTCCTGTTGCTAGAAGCATATTCCCACCAATACACATAGTTTACTACATATTTTAGTTTACACATTAGCAGGATCCTTAGCACTGCAAATGCAGTAATGCTTGAATGTTTGGTTAAATGGTGATGCACTGTGAATAATCTGGTATTTTCCTGCAAGAATCAATAAAAATGGAAACACTGAGCCATACATAATAATAATAAATGATACAATAATACAACAGAGACCATTGTTTAACATGATCAAGTCAAATGGGGCCATAAATCTTTTATATAACAACAAACCCAACTTATCTATTTATTAAACTCATACAGTAGGACAGCTGTGTTTACCTACTGTGCTTAAGGTTAATGTGAATTATATGGATTTTTGTTAACTTCACTGACCCCTGTATTTAGCTTTCTTTTTTTCTCCTCTTGCATTCTCTCTTTACCCCCTAAAACATAATGTTTCATTCCTATCACTCCACTCTATGGTCGCTATCACTGTGACTTAAGTGTCAGATCCTTTTTCTTTTTTATTGTATTAATCTAAGAAAACTAACAATTTATATACAAGCTTTTATGGCGAATCGCATTCTTTTTGGAGTTATTAACAGAATATGTCAAACTGTGTCAACAGTGTTCTTTCTTTATGCTTGTTAGAAAGGGGGAATGAAAAGTCATGAGCTAAATGTGCAGTATGCTGCATTACAATTACTTGTTTCCGTATGTTCAGCAACAACATCAACAGTTCAATACTTGTTTCATGATTTTGCCCTGAAGATATTTAAAACAGCATCAAAACATAAATCTGTTCTCTCCGGTAGAACACCAGATGCTTTTGTGCATGTCTCTGGTATATGATATTAATTAGAGAAAACACTGATGCACGAACACGTTTGACTAACTGGGTGGCTGTTTGGTTTTCTAATTCATAAGGTACTGCTGACTGTCTGGCTTGCAGGTGGGGTGCTTTGTTGGCTGGCAGATTGTCTGTCTTGACTGACAGCCTTGCCTGCATTGCTGACTGGCTGACTGCTTAGGTGATGCACCAGCAGCTAAAGAATTACAATGCCCTGTACCAGGAGAAAAATCAATAGCTATTGAGGATGTGTAAATAAAATGCAGCTTTTAGAGTATTTTCACAGGATTGCTTTTTCTCTCGAGCCATGTTGTACCTATAACATCAATTAAACAAAATACATGATAGGGGTTCATTTATTTATTTATTTATTTTGCTGCTGCTGCATGAGAAAATGGTGATGCAGTATAGAAGCAAAGTCCTTGGCAAGGATCTGACACAAAAGTATGGGCTCAAGCACCCAAACCAATTATGCCACTGCTATGCCAACAAAAGGGTTCTTTAGCAGAGTGGCTTCCAGGGTTACTACAATAGCCTATTTTAGACACATGTGTTAGTAATATAAGAATTAAGGCAATATTAACACATATTGTCTTTAGAAAACAATTACGTTGAATTTAAAAAGGGATATTAAGATGTCATAACATTTAAGCTGTTGATGTGTTTTTATGTTGTGTTTTATGGGCTGGCACTTAGCTGTGTAAAAGTTTTAATAATAGCTCCCAATCTATTCAGGCCTTTATCACCTCTTCGCACTGCTGAAACTGAATTGCCAGTGTCTTGGATGAGATGGTAGAGAGAGTTACATATTATTGCCAGTATTTATAGAGGAAGATGATCATTTACTTTGTCTTCCATCACAGCTGCTGAGGCTTTTGGATTGCATGGAGGCCATGGTCGTGTTTGCCAATCACAAGTTGAAGAACTTGACAGTGACCAGTGGAGAGTACAACATTCATTGTACTTGTCAGCCTGTCCTGCACTGAACCTTTTTCCACCAGCTCCTTTTCTGACCTTAAGTTAGATCATCGACACAGGTCACTGGACATGGGTCAACTTTTCTACAAATACAACTGACCTGCTTCTGATACAGGTCAAGAGCATAAACTAGAACTTGCTGATTGGACCTTGCATGTAGGCTGGATGATTCACTGGCTGTTTTGCGAGCATACTGGCTCTGAAAATCTGTTTCTTTCCTCAGACCTGGATGTCAAGAGTCAGAAACTTTGCACAGCCTCTTCTTCCCATGGAAGGGTTTCGATCAACATGTCAGCATTCTCAGAAACACATCTTGTGAAGAAGATTATTTTAAAATTATTTTTGGGGGGAGAAAGGGAGAGGGTCGATGAGGGAGGTTTGGCAGGATAACGATGCAAAGTCATTTCTGTCTTGCTCTCATGTGGTCAATAAAGATTATTGAAGGTTTCAGGAGTGGAACATTCAGCCTTAAAAATCCAGAATTCCTCAGCTAGCCCGCCTGAAGGCCTGCCAGCAACCAACCACTATTGATTGACTATTGATTTATTCCAGTTAAGAAACAAGGCAGCAGCACAGGCTAATACTGTACAAGTTAAGTGAAAGAGAATTAATGTTCGTGTTTGTTTTTATGTGCATACAAACCAGTGTAAAAAGAGGGAGAATTATACCAAAAAAGAGACAGTGAGTTTACAAGTAAGTGAGATTCCATGGGTTCAATTCAAAATAGCAATATCTCTGCATGTGAGGCTCCATCAGTTTAGTTTCACTGCAATTGTATAGTTTGCTCATTGCCTACTGCTGAGATATTGACTCCCCACAGACTTTGCAGCAAAATGATCATTTCTACACTGCAGGATAATTTACTTGGTTTTTGCATCCCTTCAAGGCTGTAAACTTGAAATGCATCATCATCATTGCCCAAGAGGGAAAATAGTGTAAGATCATTAGAATATTGGGAAGATGAAAGATAAAAACACAGAATGATTGCTCTCTCTTGCCTCAGTGTATCGAGAGAAAGTATGCAATATGCACGTATAGAGGGAAAATATATAATACGCAGGTATAAAGGAGAAATATACAATATGCAAGTATAATTTGCACATTTCAGAGCATGAAGCCTTGCCACTGCCGAGATAAGCTATACTTATATATATAATGCTACAATTGGGTATATTCTGAGAAGAAACAATTGTAAAAAAGTACAAATATATATTTTTTAATGCCAGATATTGATGCCTTTCACAGTTTATTCTCACATAGTGAAATATTTCGCTAACATAACTGAAAATTGGCCCCATAACGCATGCATGGCATAATTTGAGTGCGCTCAGGAGATAACAGGTGCCGGATCTGCATTTATCAGATGTAAAAGAGAGAAGATGGAAAGCAAGAAAGTATGGAAGAAAACTGAGACAAGTCTTGATACAGTGATATTCAGCAGACCGTGTGTATGTGATCCCAGGGATGAGGGTATTGGCTGATGTAGGAAGTCTCCCTCGAAGTGTACAGTTCCTTCACCCTGGAAACAAATCATTTCACAGAAAACCTCTAATGCCAATCTTAATGAAATATCCCATCCTAGAGAATGTCGTATATATGAATCAGTGGCACACACTGTCAGCAGAAGGATTTGTGTCTCAGCAGGAGAAATATTACTTTCTGCAGGAAATAACCCTCACAGGTTACAGCAACATAGAGTGTGTCACAAAGATTATTGCTAGATAGATAGATAGATAGATAGATAGATAGATAGATAGATAGATAGATAGATAGATAGATAGATAGATAGATAG
>JAVQJD010001967.1:0-15943 GCA_036023655.1 Nannoperca australis
ACCAGCTCTTACAAGTCTGATGAGACGTCTTGTTGTTTTCAATCATGGTTCTATGCACTTGATGTAAAGCTCTTATTTTGGAAGTCGCTTTGGATAAAAGCGTCTGCTAAATGCCTAAATGTAATGAAATGTAATGTAATGTTGAGGTTGATAGGAGAAAAGCAGTCTAAATGTATATATAATATGTTTGAAGATAAGTCAGTACCAGCTAAGGGCAGAAATGAAAAGCAGTGGCGGGCCGTGCATTTCACACCTAGGCCTTCAGTGATGTCTTACTTAGTCCGACTTCAATAAATACCTCTCATAATACCATAATTTATGACACCACGTGACCTGGAGAAATAGTATACAGAAACACACTTACGCACTACTGGGCATTGCATCACCTAAACTGTGTAAAAAACAGGCTATTTTCCAGCGCATTTAAAAATCAATAAACTCGCATCAGCAATTAAAACATATCTCTACGTGGTACTGTCAAAACAAAAAAATAAAAGGGTATTTAAAATGATCTGTCCAAAAAGTTTTAATAAGTTCACACAGAATACAGGCAAGCTTTAACAAGATTGTACACTAAGATGCAAAATCGCAGTTTATTATCAGAAAGACACCAACAACACGGCCACATGTTGGCGACAGCCAGCGGCACAATGAAACACTGAGTACAACCACACAGCTGCGCCAGCGTGTGATTGGACCAATCACAGGATGCGTACAACGTTCAACGTGACGCCTCTAGAATGCCCACTGACAACAACTCGTGATCTGATTGGCTCTCGCTACTGTCTATCAACCGTATGTACCCGTTCACTTACATTGCACAGACGCCAGCATTGATTCTGAAGGCCTCAGGCAGATTTCATACAGCCTGGCAACACAAGCTAGCTGAATTCTGATTGGATAAAAACTCTAAGCTAAAAACAACACCAACATGAAGAGAATATGAAGAATATTTTTATATATTTAGGGAAAGTAAATTCAAAATTAAATTAACTTTTATCAAATTATGATCATGATTTATGTTAGGTCAGCAGAGAAGGCCTTGCTGGCCCTGACGGCCCACCACTGCCTTCCACACATTACGCACTCCCAGTGAAGCTCCTCCAGAAGAAGTGACTAAATGAAGTTGCTGACAGAGGTGACAAATGAATACACAAATGTTTATGATTGTAAACAAGTTATGTTCCATAAAATCAGTTTGAAGCTACTTCCCCTTGACTCTGCTGTTTCAAGCTGATTTCCTTGTGCTGTTTAGCTTTTAGCTTTAGTTTTGTCCTGCTTTATGAAGGTATAAACGCTATACTTCTAATTTGAAGTAGATGTTGAAGTAAACAGTTTCAAAACAGATTTATAAAGTCCTTCATAAACAAATTAAATAGGAGGAAAGTATTGGCGACTGTGAAGAGACAAAGCTGGTTTTTGACTGGGCCCAAAATACTACCCATTATCCAGGTCTCTTATCTCCCCCCATCAAATAAAATGTAAGCAAATTGGCAAAATGTATGTTGTTGTTTATACCATTAATTAAGCATGTCAATAAATGTCAAATAATGATTAGTAGTTCTTTATTTATAATTATTGGTATTTGTTTTATTATAATTATTCTGTGTCATGTCTTTATAAAAGAATGTCACTGAATGCCAAATAACAGATTTGATTTTAACTGGACAGTTGGAACATCATCATCATTAGTGTCCCAGGGAGCAAAAAAGCCATATGAATAGAAATTATATAGTTAAACAAATGTAACAGTTTTGACATTCAAACTTTAATTAGGATAAATAACGTTGCAGAGGAGCGAGTGCGATATTTGGACTGCTTGTGGACCACCTGGCAGAATCCCTGCTCAACTATATGTTGTTTGCAAAGCAATGAGCAGCAGCCTGTTCTTCTCCCAGAGAGCCGAGTAACGCTGGGGATATTTGACCCCCATGCTGCCCCAACCACAAGTGCGTAGCCTTGGCCTCGTTGTCACTCTGGATGTCGACAAGATGCACCTGGATAGCGGGCTCATATTCGGTCAGGTCCGCCTGAATGTGCACCACCAATCCATGTCAGCCTTAACCATCCTTAGGTGGTTGGTGTAAATGAGGAGGCGGAAAGATCCTCAGACTACTAATAAATGTGTCTTTGCATTTATAATGCACATACTTCCCTTTTTAGCCAACATGTAATATTTCTTTGAACATGTCTCAGCTGGAATCAAGCCGGCTGATGGCATTGCCGCGACTCAGCTTGTCAGGTGGCAGGTGTCTGGTTTTAAAATGGTTTTAAAATGTTTATGTTTATTATGCTTGGGCAACACTGTCTTGTATGCAGCCATGCCAACAAAGTCATGTGAATTGAATAGTGTTATATGGTGTGTGTCTGGATGCTAGACAATAAGTTCAAGTCCGACAGCAGTATATCCCTCTTGTATGTCATTTGTAACCACGGTGATAACACTGCGTTTACAGTGTAGAAATGAATGCTTTTAAGAGGATTGTTCCTGAGTTCACACCGTAAATGGTATGTTTGTTAAATTTTATACATGATTCTTTGACGTCCCGTTCCCATGAAGGCAGCATGGAGCCATGCAACAGAAAGCTGACAGAAACACTGAAGAGTCGTGGTATGGAAATTATACAACGCCTCATCTGGTCGCATTGGTGTAAACTGTCAGGTTTTAGAGTGTTGCAGACCGTATTTATTTGAAAGTACTTGCAAGTTTCAACTCCTCTCGTCGTGTATCTTTGGTGTAAACTCAAAGGCCCCCCATGAACACCTCACCACCCCCTTTTTGAAAATTTTGCTTCTAGCACCCCCCAATGTTCTCTGAACGTCCCTGTTGAGAACCACTACCTTTCATGTCAGAAATCCATGACATGAGTGTCATACCAGTTTGTTGTAGAATTCAAATCTTTAATTTCTTCACCTGCATCCATATTTCTGCATTGATATTAAAAACCAAAAACATGCTGACAAGCTCCTATATGCCACCGGAAGTGCTGGAACAACCAGTATGTATGTGCAGAATGGTTGAAATAATGCATTTTTATGTGTTCTGATTTAGGATGAAAAAATGAATAGATTGAAACTGATTAAGCCTTATTGAAAAAAGTTGAATGCGTGCATGTTGGTGCAAGAGACGGAGAGATACAACAAGATGAAGAAATGAGCATGTGTGATTAATCCTGTCATATGTTTTGCTCCTTTGTTGTATCATGAGCATGTTTGGTAAAGTCTCTAAAGTCTTCTTTGTGTGTGATGCAACTGGTAATGGCAATTGGTCATGATTATAAAACTTTAATCTATGCACATTTTCAAATTGGGAAAACAGGATGGATTTGTTCGTGTCGGTTCCTCTGTAAGTCCTCCCCTGCACCATGGGCTGCAGTGCATCTGTGTCTACTGTGGATATGTTCAGCAGCAGAACAATACAGTCACATATGTACATGCATAAAGAAAAAACACCTTTAGTTGCCTAACGAGCAGACATTTGTGTCACACTGAAAATAAAAAAGAACAATTAAAAAACAACATGGCACACAGCCTCACAAAGCTCAGCTACTCTTACTCTTACTCACATGTCCTATTTGTTTGTGTTTCAGTGCAGCAGTGTGGCTAGCCAATCACGGTCCACCCTGAAGCAAAATGGGGTGCTGTTTTTACATCAGCTGTACATGTCTGCATTTAGGGTTACACAAGCACATGCTGTTGCGTGGACAGTCTAGACATTTAGTCATTCAGCTAAAATGGAAGTGTGCTTGTTTAATCACAGACAACTCTAAAACATCACTGTAACCTAGCTGGTGTAGACACCTTATCAGCAAAAACTCCTGGGCTCTTATAGTACACCCCTCGTCCACTCCTTCTGCCTGTCTCCCATGTCCAGTTTCCCACCTGTAAACCTTCTCTCATTTTACATTTTTTTATCAAGCACCTTCTGATCTCTTCCTTCAAACTGCTGCGATCTCTCTTTCATTGGACACGGACATGCTCGCTGTTTAATCAGCTACATTACCACCTGCTCACACTGTGCACTCTTTGTTCTGTGTTGTGTGTCCCACTCCGACTCTCAGCTCTCGCCGAATTTCCTCTCTTGCCCGCCCCCTCCCCCCGAAACCTCGTGGCTTTGAGCTGTTCGTGTTTGTCAGATCCATTAAGATGAAGGCGCGGCAGAGGGGAGGGGGAGCGGACCGGCATTTGACCGCTTTGCCTTCCCCGTCACAGGGCAGCCGTGGCAGAGCCCTCCGGGAGGTTCTGGATGTCTGACTGGGTCCTCGTAACGTGAGTCTGCCTAGACAGTAATTGGCTGGCTCGAAGCGCCGCGATGGGGCCCCCTCCTGACAGCTGGTGGGTGGATGCTGCACACCAATTATAAACACAGAGAGAGACACAGGGCAAGAGACAGAGGTGCACTGTGTTTCTGTGATTACACAGGGAAGCGAGAGATGCTGAAATAGTGAACAGACAAGAGAGCACAATTTGTACTTTTGCCCTTCCAAATCCATGCTGGTTGATTGCCATAAGTTAGAAACTGCAAGACACATGGAGACAGTCCACAGTTTCTCTCTTTCTCTCCAGGGCAACAAAGTTCTTTTCTAAATGGAGTTTATTTTCTCACTAAGGACATCTTCAAAGCACACAAGCAGTAGTATGGACACACATATTGGAACTCACACATGCGCACACACACACACACACACACACACACACTGGTTGACTGTAAAAAGGAAAAAGACAACACATTCACACAGATATAAATTTAACTTGGTGTTTGAAAATCAATACTGTAACATTTTTAATGGAAGTCCAGCCCTTTTAGTACTTTATACCTTCCTGGACTAGTAGGAGGACATTGTCTAAAAACACTGAGGACATACAACATCGTTGTTACGGCCAAAACAACAACAAAAAGTTTGGCTCAAACTTCTGACAAGCGGCATATAAAGAGGACGTCATTCCAGAATTAATTTATTGAATGATTCTAAAGCAGAATGATGATGAAGATTTACAAACATTGCCATAAGTTGACTAAAAGGATGACCAGGCCAAAACATAACAAAAGGATGGGGGGAGTCTGGGCCTGCCACAAATTGGGCCGCTGGACCCAGACCCAAGACTGCAAAAACTGGACTACCAGACCTCCATCCTCAAAAGATATGAGCACAAAATTTGAAGCAAAAAAACCTAAAACACCAAGATGGTCAGAAGGCTGCTTTGTCACGGAGAGAGAACCTGTTACAGACCTCCAGTCTCCCTTAAAGAGACCTGAAAAGTGACAATAGGTCATAAAGGTGAGGTGTTTGTGAAGTGAACCCCTGTAGGGGGGTCTGCTTATGAACATTTCCATCAATAATAAACTGTTTCATTTCATGATACATATCATTTATATTTAGTTTAGACAAGAAAAGATTAAGAGCTTTGTGCTCAATTGTAACTAAAATTGTAAAATTGTAAAAGTATTTTTCGATTCTTTTTCACGGCTGTGACATATTCTACAGACATCGATAGTCAATATGACTATGAACAGATCATTTTCACGGTGTGTTTTTGCAGAGAACCACATTTGTCATGAGGGAAAAATAGGCGAGACTTCGAATCTCCGTAGTAGTTTGAAAAAAAAAACTCTTTGGATCTACACAATTCACGTGAATTACATATTTTGATTCGATGATTTGAAAAGAAAGCAAATATCAAACTCAGTTTTTTCATTTGTAAGATATGTAATCATCTTTTTTTGAGAATGCATATGTCTCATTTGCATGTTAATACACACACACAGTTAAATATTTACAGATGTTCCTGATTCGGATATTGTCCCCATAGGAAAGGGTGCCTCAATATGGGCTGTAGATTCACTCTAATTATAAAAAGCACAAGCAAATTACAAAAGTAATAATAAGCACACAACAGCATAACACTTTCAACACATACAGTGCATTAAGAAGATACTGCACAAGCCCTGCAGCCAACATGATATCTGGTTGTGCTTGGCTGCCATAGAAATGTGAGTGTGGCAGTTTAGCTATCACTAAGAAAACCTAGGAAGGAAGTCTTGACATAAGTTGGGTCAAACAGTTTAAAGAGAACCTGGAGAGGTGGATAACCTTTTAACTCCTTTTTTTTAATGACACAAAGCCAGCTTCAGTCAACAATGCTACTATATATTTAAACAACTTACTTTTCAGTGTTTGATCATGAGTAACAGGGCTTCTTTTGCAAATCCATATTCAACCAGTTCTGATTATAAATAGCCCATATCTTCTATTAATAGTGACGAATTTGATGCACAAAACACGGAAACATGCATCAAATAATCAAGAGTGAAATTGCTGATGAATGGGGTAATTAAACTTTGCAATTGTGCATTACATATGTACAATGACATCATAATGCTACTGTGATCAAATTATGAAAAAAAATGTGAATAAGAGTTGGATGGAAAGTGCAGGGAAGTGAGCACAAGCGAGCCTGCCATCTGTACATACTGGGAATGTGCTGAAGAACCTTTCTACTGCATTGTCAGAGTGTATTCTGTCACTGGGACCTAGTCATACTTTAAAGTGGAAATACGTTTTGCATTGTCACACACACACACACACACATTGACACACACTGAAACACACGCTCAGTAAAGTTCTTCCCATCAGACAGTTTTCTGTCACTGAGGACCTGAGCTGTATTTCAAGGCAGAAAAACACTTCACTTTGTGTGCCTGCACTAGACACTCATATACGCTCACAGCCATGCAGCAGCTATAATTGATAAGTCCCCCTTTGCTCTTCCTCTCATCCTCTCTGCTGTGGGTATTATAGATCTGAATCGCTGCTTTAATCTCTGACTAAATACACATTTTCTTTGATATGAAGCTCCAGTCTGCTGTGCTCAGGAAGAATCAGACTTTGCTGGAGCTCATTGTGTTGGCGTGTTTGCAAACATTGCACTGTACGTGTAACACTGTGGCAACTTTATGTTCAGTGAGTTGCTTCGTAATAACATGGCATGATATTGACTAGACATGTAGATTGTATCATAAAACCTAAGCAAAAAGTCTTCTCAGGATTTGTACGTGTTGAACATTGTTACTTTAGTGAGCTGGAAATGAAGTATTTTCTGCCCATTAACCCCATTTCATCTTTTTCTACAATATTAAGTAAGCAAAATACTTGTTATTGTTGACCAAATTACACAAGTCATGATCTCAACACATGTAGGGCCAACCAAGAATGCAAAACTTACAAAAGTGTCCAGTGGCAAAGGTTGATATAGATGATGTGACTTTACCTTGTTTAATTTCAGTCTTCCAAGCCTCTCCAATAATGTGCATGGCTACTGTCGCCATTACAAACCTGTTTGCTGTGACCTCTCTCTTCCTGGTGTAGCTAGCCTGTCACAAGTTATGAACCACACGTCTGTTGAAAGGAAAGAGCCTTGCATTGAGAGGCTGAAAGCATACTTATTGGCCTATTGGCTTTCTAGGTTACAGGCAAGTTAGCTGGCAAGCTAAGTTGTATTCTGTAATAATTTGGTGAAAGTAGTAGTAGTAGTAGTAGTAGTAGTATGGCCTTTTGCAACCTCTTTAATTCCACAACAGTCAGCTGTTCTTGTGTATACCCATTATACCCTGCCAAACTAAATGTAAGTAGCCACAAAATGTAGCAAATACATTTTGATAAGGATCTGTACGAAAATAAGAAAATAAAGTCCAGGTATTTTAAATGTTATGTAACTGTTTTAGAATAATCAGTGATTGACAGCATCTAATAACTAAACTAAGATTTACTTTCACACAAGCATCACTTTAAAAGCATGTGTCATATTTTTTTAATGATTTTTGGAATGGAATGGAATGTGCATTTGGCAGGGCCAGCTGGTGTGTTATAAATAACAAGGGCAACTTTATTTTCTGGATTAGTGAGAATGAGCCTCTTATTTCATTTTTAGAGTGGAGTGGAAGACGTTTACAGTATTCTGAAAGTTACTTTTAATGACATGGAGTGCTTGTCAGGTAGATTTTACACCTTAAGGCATTCATTTAAAATGCTACAAAAATGCAGTGAGGGGCCACTATTCTGTTTACTGCATCAGTGTAGACTGGAGTTGAGCTGAGATCAGAGATTATAGCACCACAGTCCTAATGCTTTCTTTGAGTCCAGTCCAGTTTTTCAGGCTCCAAAGCTTCACTTGGGGGGTGGGGACCTGTTCCACATCCTTCCCAAATTTTACATTTACATTTAGGCATTTAGCAGACGCTTTTATCCAAAGCAACTTCCAAATAAGAGCTTTACATAAAGTGCATAGAATCATGATTGAAAACAACAAGATGTCTCATCAGACTTGTAAGGGCTGGTGATGAATCACAAGTGCTGTAAGTAAGTACATCGCTGCCAATGGCAGAATCCAAAAGAGCATTAAATCTAGAAACAGCTTTTCTCTGTACATTATCAAATACAATACATTCAATACAATTCCACTATAATGACGTACAATATGCTATACTCGTAGAAATTAACATCTTTTAAGTGCTGTTGTTTTCCCGGAACTAATTAGTCTTTAGTCTTGCGTCAAATCCCCTGCACAACAATGTAAAAGCACTGTACATGGCCCAGTAGTCCAGTATAGTAGAACAGGTTAATGAACACACTTGCTTGGATTAGGGTGTCAATTTATGTTTTAACAAGACAGTGAGGAAAAAGTCTGATCAACACACTCTAACATGTCGTCAGGACTAAATCATTCAATTCAATTCAATTCAATTTTTATTTATATAGCGCCATATCATAACAAAGTTATCATCAGTCCATCAGTGACTCAAAGACCAGCCTGAATCTTCTTTCTCAACCCCCTTAACACAGAAAAGAAAAAGTCTCAAAAATAACAAACAATGACTCCAAAGACTCCTTGAAAAAATTTGCAACACCTTTTTTAAAAGTTTTCACTTTATCATTACCCGGAATTTTCTGAACTGAGTCCTTTTTGAACTCCAAATGTAGGAAAAAAACTGTGAATTCCTGACAGCGGAGGTGTAGCTTTTAACAGGCTTTAAGTGCCCAGTGTTTAACATAAGTGAACATGTGAAACTATTTAAGGAAGATAAAAACACAACAAAAACGATTTTTTTTTCTTTTGACAGCAACAATATGCTTTTAGGTGCTTTTATCATTGATGTGAATAAAGCAGGTTTTTAAAAAGAATAATAAATTCAGATGAAGCACTCAAGGTGACCATGATTGCATAAAAGGAATTTTCATATCCAGCAGAATAAAAAAGGTCAGAAGCACTCAGAACTGTCTTACCTCCTTTTTCTGATCTGTGTAATTACTTTTTGTGTGATGTGTTTGCTGTACTTTTCTTTGCAGCAAGAGACGGCAAAAAGTGTTTGTTCTTCTCTCCAGCTGTGTCAACATCAACTTCTAGTGCCCATGATGTACACTTTCATACATGCACTTGCTGTGTTATCTGTTGTATAAGTCATCTTCTCTTATCATTGAACCTGTCAATGTTGCATAAGAAGTCCTGGCCAGTTAAACCAAATTTTCTCTCTGTCTCTGAGGAAGCAAATAAAAAAATCTACAAATTACATCTGACAGGATTTCTTTAATAATGATCCATAAAGAAGACCAACTGCTCTTGTGATTTAGCCAGTAATTTTATTTTTGGGGGAGGTGAATCAATGCCAAGTTTTCCTGCAATACTCAGTAATGTTAATCCCTTCTGGTATGACCATGTGTGCATTTTAAAGTTTCAAAATCAAAATCAACGGTGCTCTGATAATGTCAGTGCCATTGTCTCTACGATGCTGGACTGGCTCTTGCATGTTGACAACAATTTTGACTCTTAGTGCACGCCAAATTTGGTGATGATGAGGCGTTCATTGTTTTCAATCACTTAATGCCTCGTAATCCACAAGATACACGTCCGTGCAGGTGAAGCATAAATCTGGATTTCTTATTTTGGCATTTTACTTTTGGAGAAAGGACAGTAGAGAGAGAAATGAAAGGCATGGGAAAGAGATGAAAACTGAGGATGACATGCAGCAAAGGTACCGGGCCGGACTCAACCCCAGGCCACTGCGATAAGGACGCTCTACCCAGTGAATTACCTGGGCGCCCATAAATGCCTTTCCTCTTCTGTAAATCTGAAGTTGCAGAGAAGTCATGCAAAACATTTTTTTAAATGAAAGATTTTGTTCCTGTTTACCATAACCCTTGCGAGCCAACGACTAGGTGGTTTAAATCAAGTTGACACAAAATCGTTTCACACACCAAGCAACATGAATAAAAACAACTTGGGATTGGACTTCAGATGCATCACATCTGAGGAGGGTGCAGAGGTGGCTGACAAAAACACACACATCGATATTCACACCAACAAGCGTGCATGTGTTTAACAGCTTACCTACTTGAAAAGAAATGTAAGCAACACCGGACTCCTTCAGTATTCATACTGTTGCGGCAGTGTCACTCAGACAGAGCCCCAGGCGACAAAAACAAGAGCCACACAAATCCAATCCAACAAGAAATCTGGTAATGCTCTTTCCAGCCTACAATAGAGTTCTTCTTGCTAAAATAAATGCCCAAACACAGCAGAAAGTGGTGCAGGGAAGTTAATCTGTGCTCGCAAAATAGGTAATGCGAGAAGCTTGGTGATGGGCTAGCTGGTGAACTACTGTAGCTGGCTAACACGTTAGCAAGCCAAACATGCTAGTGCTAGTCAGTCACAATAGTTCAAGAGTTTCTTGAGCAATAAATATGTTACAATTTATCAATAAATGAATGCCTATATTTATTGTTAATACTATTTTTGGTGCATTTAATGGCAAATCAATTCATTTATTGAATCATTTATTCATTTATTCTTAATTATGGCAGTTTTGGTCCTCCATAACCAGTGACTTGTTGCAGCTGTGTGATAATGATGGTCCTCTCTAACTAGCAAAGGGAAAGTACATTGAGAGACGTTTTACATCTGAAAACCTTTCAGAAGGGAAGTCAGGGTGGATGGTTTGGATTGAAACAGGAGACAGGTGGTTTGAACCAACACTCAACATTGCAGAATTTAAAATGTTATCCCTTTATAGGGCACTCAAATGTGCCCTAAGTATTTCAAAAAATTAACCGTTGGCTGTTATTGGAGAGCATAACAATACTTTATTTCTTTTGTAACATTTTTCTAAAGTTTTCATTGTCCTGTAGGGCGTGATATATAACATGTGCGGAAATTAACAAAAGTAGTCACTTGCCCGATAAAGGGTTATTAGGACAAGGTTGCACAGGTGACCTATCCTCAGGCTTTATCTGAATTCCACACCAGTCCTTTACAACATACTATGTGTGCTGTGGTCAGTATACAGACAGTATCATCTGTCTAGTGTGCCTCCTACCAGCAGGATTGATGATATTACATCTTTCTATCAAATTATGGCTCAGCATGACCACAGAGGCCAGCTCTTCAACATGACATTACATTAGGCCCTATCTTGCTCTTTCTTTCTTACTTGTTCTTCCTCCCTCCTTTCTTTCTCTCTCTCGCTTCACTAACCAATCACTCTCCTAAATTACATTCAGTGGTTTTATTATGAAGGATGACATCACACAGAGAAGACATGGCCCTCAGAACAGCTTCAGTCATGGAGAAAATACACAGAGCAATGCAGTAGAGCTCCTGCCTTGCTCTATAAGCACATATTGGTAGAAGAAACCATCCTGGCATTCAGCTGGAGGACATATTGGCAGATTATTGTAGCTGTACTCTAAGTAAAACCACATCAAGTTTGGGTTCAAGTGACAAGGCTCTAGGCATGACAGTGTTGACAGTCAGTCAGTCGGTCAGTCCACCATTCTGGGCCAAACAGATATCTCAGCTAACATTGGATGGATTGCCATTCTATTTTGCACAGACATCCGTGATACCCAGAGGATCATTCCTAATAACTTAACTTGAATACTGCCTGTTTGCTGAATATATCACATTTGTAAGTATTGGATTTTTGGGCTCTCTAGTAAACTTATCAAACAAATCAATGTGTCTAATCCTTTAAGTTTAAAACCAAATAAAATGCTGCAAAAGTAATGACATTCAGATCAGCCTCAGCTTTACTTCGTGTTTGGTGCTGAAGAGCAGATGTCCACATGCTAACACAATGAAACATCTGCATGTTAACCAATTGCCAATTGCGCAGACATTAGTATTTTTATCAAAGATCTGCTATGCCTAAACAGAGCCAAACAGAGCTGTTAGCGTTGCCTTAGATTGTCCTTGTTCTTGTCTTTGTCCCCAGTCTGAGTTTCATAACACATTCATGCTTAAAAAAAATTTTTTAAAACATGATGTAACTTGGTAATCGCATGTGTGACACTAATAAAATCCCTGTATCCAATCAAGGGAAATAAACTTTTTATAGTTGCACGGTTCTCATTTAATGCAAAAGCCCTAAAGTCTCATCTGCTAATATGTACTACATACACAATATGTACTACTGCTAAAAGGAACTGTTCCCAGGTGATAGGTAACAATATGCTTCCCTGAAATAATATGTTGGAGATATACTGAAGTGGGGAAAAAAATAAAACTCAATGTATCAATATAGAAAACGTTGTATATTCAAAAACAAAGAGGGCTTGATCTTATCCAATCATTTTGTTGGTAGGCTGCTATTTTTAAACTTATAACAAGCCGCATACAAGCAAATCACATTGCAACAAGAAAGCTGCATTTGTTTATCTGTTTAGTATTGCTGTGAATGAAATGTTTAAGTTTTACTTCATCTCCAGCAAATTCTGACTTGATGGATAATGATTAAAAGCTTAAATTCACTTTTATTTATGTAGCGCCATATTCTAACAAAGTTATCTCAGGGCACTTGTGTATAGAGCAGGTTGAGACCAATTCTTATATTTACAAATACCCAACAGTCCCACCATGAGCAGCACCAGGAGACAGTGGCAAGAAAAACTCCCTTTTAACAGGTAGAAACCTTGAACAGAACCAGAACCAGGTTCTAGGTGCTCTTTGTCTCTGAGATGGTCTAAAGCAGCCTTCGCTTTCCAATTAAGGGTAAAATTTGGTATTTTTCAGGCTCATTAGGTATAGAAAGTTGGTGTCATAAGATTGAGATGGAGCAGCGCGAAAGAGAGGAAAGGCTTTGGAGATGGGACAGAAAATGTTGGGGGGGGGGTTGCTATTTCAAACTATTTTTGTTTCCCATCTGGATGATATGCGCAGTATTTTCAGTGGAGAGTTATAATTGAAAGCATTTAGAAACAGCAGGTGTCTTTGATCCTGTCAAGAATCAGTTAGATTTGAGACTTGTTGTTGTTAGCTTTTGGTTAAATAGAAAACAGTTCAGCAGTGTGTGATTGGTGCATGCACAAGACAAGAGAAATCCACCATGACATTAAACTTTTGGGAAATGTAATGCACTCTAACATAAATACGCCATCATATGTACCTTGTATTCTGTGTATTTATAGTTCTATCTTTATTATGTAAATTGTTTGCATATGTTATTATTTCTGTATCATAATTTTCTGAATAATTCTTCTTTTGTGGCTTTGCTGTTTCTTTTGCATCTTCATTTCTTCTTTAATTAACAGTCATGGACCGGAGTGACTACAGCTGTGACTTGGAGAGCTCTGCCCTCTTCTAGCTGTGATTGGTGGCTGCTATAATTACACCAGCTATGCTCACATGTGGCAAAGGCACGATGATGTTGGGGCTGTGTGTGAGTTCAATACATAATGCTAATGTTCCTCCCATGGTGTTTTTAGAGTAGCCAATACATGAATGTACTTTATGGCTACACTAATAGGAAATGACAGCAAAACCACAGCCAATTAAGCACAAGAAAGTCAAATTATGTAATTATTCATTAATGTCCACAACTGGTTTTTGTTTTTATCAACACACTAAAAAAAGCAAACATAAAAAGTCACACAAATGTAGTCTGCTTGTATAATTAATTTGAGTTCACTAAACACATAATCTGATTTTGCAGTTGGTTAGAATAAGTCATACAGAAATGGAATGCAGCTCAAGAGCAGAAGTCTGTTTGAGTTAATGATGACAGCAGCAAAATCAGATTTTTACACTTTAATTAAAAACAATGTCTCATACCACAGCATTTATAGGCTAAGCTAGTTTCCCTGTACTTTTTTTATAAATTAGAACTGAATTAAATTCTCCAGCCTTTGTCTTGTTTTAGGAAAACATTGCTTTTCTCCTGTTAGAAATTATTAGAATTTACTGAAATTCAATGTGAATTCAAACAAAAACTCTCCGTGTTTGCACAGCACCTATTTCACACTCTGGAAACTAACGGTCATAGATCACTCTGAATATGCATATTATGCAGAAAGTAACAATTCCTGACAACTGCTTGTATTCACTAGATTTTGGGTATATAAGCCAAGCATTAATTTCTAGACACTGCAGAGATCATATTAAAAAAAACCCGTTCAAGATCTGAAGTCCATCTCATTCAGAGCGCAACCTTGATGAGCTTTAAAGAAGCTGGTTGATGTCTTCGGGTAGCAACAGGACCATCAGTGCATCTGTTCAAAATAGCCTACATTTATTAAAGTCCATTTCCTGAGAACATGACTTAATGTAGTGTATAAGTGATGAACTGTGAACAACATTCATCTTATTTAGCAAGTCAAAATAATTCTAATGAGTTACCGTTATTAACTCATCTACATGCAATAATCTGCCCAAAAGATTGCCGTTTGGTAAGTTAATCAAAACATCATGTTCATCACATTAATATTGCTGCATTACAGTAATGTTTGTTTTCAAAGTTTTGTTACATACTTTTTTTATTTAAACAGGAGTAAAATACTCATGGAGATTAAACATCTCTCTTTCAAGACTGTCCTGACCAAGACAGGCAGCAGCACCAATAACACGGCTACAGAATTATAAAATATCAAACTATTCTTCAACATTCAAAACATCTACTGCCAGGTGTAGCAGCTCCCACGTCAGCTACAGGTACAAGACCGGTACAGGTGAGTTTTTTACATGTAAGGGTCAGTGGTGATAAGACTTCTATACAGCACAGGAACTCATCATTTAAAGATTGTAATAGAAACACAACCCAGTACTTTTGCTTACCTATAGTATAATAAAACTAATACGGCATCACACCCACAGAAAGTTCATTAAAGGTAGTAATACAGTTCTAATCAAAAGACTAAGTTGTCTTCTGGTTAACATGCAGACATCCGACAATATTTGAGGCTATGTTTAATTTGGAGAGTCGATTTCTCAGTAAAGGTAAAGTGAGGTATTTTCAGGCTCATTAGCTTTTTAAAGTTGTGTGTGTGTGTGTGTGTGACAAGAAAATCCTTTGAAATGCCAGCTTCTCCCTCCTGTCACATAATTTTCTTAAATTCTTAAGT
Organism: Nannoperca australis; assembly: GCA_036023655.1. Lineage (NCBI taxonomy): Eukaryota > Metazoa > Chordata > Actinopteri > Centrarchiformes > Percichthyidae > Nannoperca > Nannoperca australis. The sequence goes on from JAVQJD010001967.1 coordinate 15,387, forward strand.
ATTTGTTTTTTTTCTATTTTCTTTTTTAATTTCTGCCAATGTCTGCAGATGTCTGCAGGATGAATATAATTCAAAGTGCTTCTCTCTGATCATTTTGATCAGGGGTTCCTGTTTTGAGAGCTGATGGTAAAACCATATGCAGACACAAGAGATTTGCGTTGAAAGCTGAACAGCATTTGCATATTTTAAAGAAGAGAAGCCTGTTCAGGCAGCCTCAGATTCTGGCTGCTGCTCAAAATGTGTCTCCTCAGCTGTTCTTGCAGGGAGTGATGGTCTAAATATGTGTGTGTATATATATATGTATATGTATATATACATACATATATTACATTACATTACATTTAGGCATTTAGCAGACTCTTTTATCCAAAGCGACTTCCAAATAAGAGCTTTACATAAAGTGCATAGAACCATGATCAAAAACAACAAGATGTTTCATCAATTCAATTCAATTTTATTTATATAGCGCCATATCATAACAAAGTTATCTCCGGGCACTCAATCACATGGAGCCGGTCGAGACCAACTTCCACACACACAAAGACCCAACGTTCCCA
>JAVQJD010001975.1:0-13568 GCA_036023655.1 Nannoperca australis
ACTAACAGACCAAACTGGCAACAAGTGTCGTTGTGTGCCAGCAAAAAGCACAGCATGTAGCATAGTTAGCATCACATCATTTAGGTATGTAGCATAGTTAGCATCAAATCATTTAGAAAAGTCACAACCTAATAAACTCTCTGAGTCAATATTTAATCAAAACAGTGATTTAATGTTCATGGGCGAACAACACACAACACAGAGCTACATTACGTGGTGAGACGAGAGGTCGGCCTAGGATACTTTATTTTGTGACTACATGAACTTATCTGTAGAAGTTTCTATCGAGCATTTTGATGTTGACAGCATTTTCACCTGGTAAACAAACTTTACACTGTACAGTAATTTTGATTCTCCAGCACTGTAAGGAGTTGCTGTTGGGACAAATGAATAGAATGAATAATCATTTTATTGAAAGAATATATTTGGATGTAACCCCTTTGTAATCACCAACATTTTGATTAGTAACTGTAATTTAATTACATATAATAGATTACAATTACATTTATTTGGTCATTTAATTACGTAACGCCGTTACATGTAACTAGTTACTCCCCAACACTGTTACACACCATTTAAACATGTGAAGAAGGCCTTGCTACAGTTGCTAAGCTATGACTGGACAGTTGCTTGTTCATGGGAGAGGTTAGCTAATATGTCTTTCTTGTTGATTTAGTATTGAATTGTAGAACTGGCTACATTGGGAAAATGATGAAATCTAGATTGAAAATTATAACTTCCATTGTATCCATAATATCAAGAACAGAATAATCCAGTTGAATGTACTGCTGGCACAGCATTTCCCTCCTTGTATTTGTTTTGGCAGTCACAATTAAGAGTGTATTCACTAGCTGCTTGAATGGATAGTTATCTAAACACTTATCTGATGAATTCTGCTGTCAATATCATAAACTCAGTGTTTAGACATTCATTACATAGATTACTGTAGCACTTGACTGATTGGAATTGTATCAGCTTCTGTCTCTGAGCTACTCTGTCTTGCTTTACACACATACACACTCATGGTTTGTCCCTGCATGTGTCCTCCTTGTTCTCTGCAGCTTTGCACATACAGGGAAGGGCTCCTGGCTGGGGAAGGGCTCGCCAGAGAGCGCGAGCGACCCATCTGCCATGTCTGTAGAGAACCTTATGTTCGGAGCTGGCTACTGCAAGCCTGTCATCTCTGAGGTATGTTCACCTTTAGCAGTTCAGTGGCGAATAGACAGTAACAGAAAGTCAAAGCCCATTTTGTCTCACAAAGCTGAAAACAGCTCAGAATGAGTCGCATGTTGTCCCCATTCTACTGGCTGTTCCCATTTTTTTCTGCAAGCAGCTAAATGCCAAGCCATGACGTAAACGTGATCTCGGTTTAGGGACAGAGACCGATGGATTTAGTCGTGATTTGTTTTGGCATGTCATCCAGAAACAACAGGATTCAGCCCAAGAGCTGGGCAGAGTCATTCTGATCTGGATTACTGTTCCTGGACCTGTCTGTCCTTCAGAATCGGTCATTTGCCAGAGCTCCGTGGAGTCTTTTGGCTAAAAGACCAGAGGCCGACACAGAGATTATTACCGTGCTGCACTGTGGCTATTCATAATGTCTGATTAACCCACCTGCCCAGGCATGTAGGCTCCAGGCTCAGCATCTGGAAGTGATAGCAGCTCTCCCAGGAAATGATGGTGTGGAGTTGTCACTTCCTTCTCTCTCTCTCCTGTGCCCATTTATAGTACAGTTGCACAATTAAAAATAATAATCCAATTACTGTTATCATAATTATTATTCATGACTATACATGTCTCACTTTTCAGAAACTAAATTATTATTATAATTTTTACCCTTTAATCTCCAACCAGATAATATGCATAAGGTTATTTCTGGTCGATGTACACACTCTCACAATGCAATGCAGAAAGAAAATGGTCAGTCACAGCTGACATCCAAAGTTACATGATCATTTTCTATTATAAAATTGTAAAGTATGTGGATGTTTTTGTATGTTAACTGCTATCAAGCAGACTTAGTTGCATTCTGAAATTTTCAACAAATGTTGTCACTATTACAATGTCAACATACTATATTCAAAATCTGCTTAGAATATATAGTATACTGTATGCAGAATGGGTATACAGCTATGATCTATCTGAACCCCCCCCCCACTTATTTGGATTTTTTTCTGGACTGTTACTACCTGCCATTCTGCACTATTTCTATTTCAGTAGTCAATAATACAGTAGTAGCAGGCCTTATCTTTAGTTTTCTCTTGAGTTTAATTATTCCAACTTGTGAAAAGTTGGTAAACCGCTGGTTCCATTTTTTCATCCTTCTATAACATGCATTTCTCAGGTCCTTGTGGACGTCAAAGTCTACACTGTAAATCCTAATGAGCGCCCCGGTTGCCCCCCTACCCCTCCTACCCCTCCTCCTGGTTTTTACTCCCAACCCTGGCTGGGCACTTTAATAAGCTCTGCATTTAACCAAGCAGGGGGGTTTCGTTTGATCACAGTAATGAGTTCTGCTCACAAGCGCCACGTACCACATAGCTGCAGGTGAAATGTGTACAGAACGCCACCCCCTCCTTAACCTTTATTTATTCAGAGCCTTTCACCTGCGGCTATGCTACGTTTTCAGCACTTAGCTCCCTTAACATAGCAGCATTTCCTCTAAGTGTTATGTTGTTGTTTGTGAAAAAAAAATCACATGTTGTAGATTTACATTAATATCAGCTGTAACACCTCAAAAGGAAGGAAAAAGTCCCATCCGTGGTATAAAAGGATATTTTGAGATGCTGTTAGAAGTGAGACACCTGAGAATCTTTGGTCTTTTGCTTCTGAAGACAACAACTCAGAAACCATGTCAAATGTATCCTTTGAGAAGCTCTTCTCTACCAGTACAAAAACCAGACAGCAGAAATGATAGGATGCTTAGATACCAGTACAGACTGCAGTTCCATCAACAACAGCAAACAAAAACAGAAATCCTCATGTCAGGTGACTTAGGACTGGGGCTCATCCCAGGCATTGTCAGCACAGAGAGAAACTATGGTTTTAGTATAATTACTAGTTCATACTAAAAGAATAGCTATTTTTCTCTGCCATTTGCTTGCAGACTGATCCTGGCAGGCCTCTATGAAGGGATAAAGAATTATGAAAGTAAATATACAGATGTTCCTTCCTGGTTCAGGTATACAGCACTGCTGCAATTACAGAGCGCACACAGGTATGATGATAGGGCCGGAGACTTTACTTGCTAGAGGCAAATTACAGTACATCCCCAGATACTTAAGCATGATAATGCCTTTCAAAGCTCAGAGCCCCACTGGCGCTGCCAAAACATCCCAGCCATGAGGAGAACTCGCTGGGTAGCAGACTGTTTCAGGTCAGCGACCAGCAGACGAGGACAGTCATTGGTCACATTCAAGTCTTCCGGGCTCATTGCTATGACATCTGATGTGCAAAATGATAGTTGTTTAAAAGGCTAATATCTCTTTAGGAAGATAAATGACGGACCTGATTACAGCATCAAGGCTTTAGTGATTTGTAGCTGTTTGGACAGAGTTGTGTCCATACAACACCTACTGTAAATTGCAATGGTGAAATACAGTTAATATTTCTACTGCATTGTTAGAGAGCCATCTACTGGAATCAAGGTCCATACTACAGCTTATATTTAACTAACACTCAAAGCAAAAGGTGATTGTACTTGAACTTCAGGATTTATTTATATTTTCTTCTTTATTTTATTTCACTTCCTCATCCAGCTGCTTGCTTCCTTTAGCTCCTGCACCTCAGTTGGCATTGTTCAATGTTTTATTGTATGACTTAAGCCAAATTTGGGCTAAATTATTATATTTATACCATTATATGTACACTATTTCTTGTTTATCTTACTCATCAAGCCCCACACAGACTATGATGCCTTTGATTCTGGTTCAACTTCCCACACTTGTGAACTTTTAAAGGTCATAACAGTGATGCGTTACATCCTCCTAACGCCACATACACATATTGATTTTCTTTTGCAGCTTTCAGCAAGCTGTGTTTAGGGGCCATTTGTTTCTAACTCTGTATTTGATCTTCCAAGTAATTATCTTATTCCTTTCTCATCAGAAACAAGCTCCCGTTAAAACGTGCTCAGTAAGCTTTTACAATTGTTGCAGTGGCAAGTTCAAGAATGTGTATATGTCCATTATTAAGGCAGGCCATTTTCTGAGAGGTGAATACTGACCTACATAGCTGCTGACATTTCCTCTGTGACTCCTTCTCCGCAGGGAAGCTTTTATGTGCCCAGTGAAAACTGCCTGCAAAGAGCTCATACGTGGCACCGAAGGCTCTGTCGCCTCCTGTTGGTTGCACACAGAGGCCTGCACACCTACCACACTGCACTCATGAAGGAAATCCCACAGCTCAAGCAGACTCCACTAGACACAGGTGACCTTACGCAAAGCTTTGTATTCAAACTTATTTTTGGACCTTATTGAAATATAAGTTATTTTATTATTTAAAATGTTTTTTATAATCTAACAACAAGAATGTAAAAATACTCACCAAAATATACTTAACCTATCAACAATAGAAATACTCACTATGCATATTATATTATATTCAGAGTATTATTACATAATATGTAATATTGCATTTTTACAACTGACACATTCATGTGTAAGCAAAATTTTAATGTTGTAACCAGTGGGGATGGAGCTGATTTGAACCATTATATTACCAGTATATACTGTTGGGGTGTTTAATCTACAACAGTGCATTGATAAACTCATCATACGTGATGGCTGTCATACTAGTGACTGTCAAATAAATGTTGTGGAGTAAAAAGTATAATATATATTGGTACAAGAAGATTTTTCAAAAGTCCCTCAGAATTGTCAATCACTGGCTAATAGTACACAATTCGATGTTATGGCTTTTAACAATTAATTTCTTTCCACAGAGGTGCTGCCTGTAGAAGAAACTCTAAATCAGCTCACAATAGAGTTACAGGTATGTTCATTCACCAAACTGCATCCACTTAGACAATGCTAATGAGCCAGAGGCTGGATATGATTTCAATATTTTCTTTGGTGACTTAAAATCTTAATACAATTTGTCATGAAGGAGGCCATAGTCACATTATACAATCATGGATTTAAACGTTTAATCAAGTCTCTAAATATATTGTGAAATGTGCGTGTGGACTGATACAACGGCCCAGCTGTTATTACTCAGTTACACAGAGAAAAGTATGGTTTGATTGATTGATGCCACTACATTTATTAGTAGGTATAAATATGTTAGCAGGAAAACCAAGCATGTTATAATAAAATGGTGCTAAATGTATTTAATGCATTCACTTTGATATTTTGGTCATACTTCTTTTTCTGACCCCTTTTTGTCTCCCTCAGCTGCAGGAAGGCCATGAAAAGGTAGCGGAGCAGATCAGCAGGGACGTGAGCCAGCTCTGCTCCCAGCTGGCTGCTCTGTGGAGCCGCTTCCTGCAGGTCGCTGTGCTCAACCCCCACATCCTCTCCTACCTGGCCCAGGAGCACCACACGCTCAGAGTGAGAATCATGCTCCATCAAAGCCATGCTTATACAATCCTCAAACTTCCATATTCACCGTTTGTTCTCTGAGCCACAGTCCAGATAGTCTCCATATTAGCTTCCAATGATGACGATTTGTGTGGATATGTTTAAATGTAGCCATTTTCATCTTCAGCGCCCACACTAAAATAAAAATAGTACAGAACAATCAAAATGATTTCATTACCATTGACATTTTAGGTCTTTAAGCAGCTCCTTGAGGCATGTTGTGAGCAATATTTTTCTCTCACAATGAAATAATCTATCTGGGGATACGTATAAAGTAAAATTGTGATGATGAAGAAACCTCCATGTTGGATTAGGGGCGGGGATAAAGGTATCATATTAACTGTGAATCAAAGGACAGATTTATGACTGGGGAGTCAAAGTGATCTGCAAATGCTAAAAAGTGCCAAAAATGCCATTCTAGACCCATTCTAACTCAGCTGATAAAAGTTAATATAATTTCCAAGCTTATCATTTATAATATAATTTATCATTTCTGTCTAATCACTGGGCTGTTTAACATGAATATACAGTATGCTTCATAGTGCAGTAGCTCTCAAGTCTCTCCCACTGTTTCGTCTCAGATGTCTGAAAATAATGAATATGTTTGCTTTGTATTAGATTACCCAGGGGGATACTGCCATGCCTCTACCCACCAGTGGAGTCAGGATTTTCAATTAAGACATACTAACACAACTGTAACTATTGTGGGCTGAAAATACAATGAGAAAAAGTGTTGCTGGTAATTTGCCTGTCACAGTGGCTGACTTTCGATGGCAATGCATTTCTAATTGGAGAAAGCTTTTGGATCGAGCTTGTGTGACAGACAGGAAGAAGTGATTTCAGTCTCTCTTTTTGTGCAGACCTTGAATGTGTTTTCATCATCTTATGCTGTAATGTCCCTGGCTTTTTCGCTTTCTTTTTGTCTGTTTTGTGAAACCCCAGGTCAGGAGGTTCTCAGAGGCATACTTCTTCACTGAACACCCCAAAGAGATATCTCTGACTTTTCAAGAGGAACTGTAAGTGTCAGCCTTCTCAGAAAAAGAAGAATTCATTATATGAATGGAGAGAAGTGTAGCATTTATGATATTATTCTGCTGATTCAGAATCAACAGACATGGCCAGATAGCTGCAGAGGTGCGGAGCTCAGACTACCTGACCAAGATGCCTCCTTTACCTGTTGAGTGCCTGGACATTGATGGAGACTGGAACAGCCTCCCCATCATCTTTGAGGACAGATATGTGGAGTCTCCTCAATCAGGTAATACAAAAAGGCACTGGAAATATCGTCTTACTTACAACTAAGCACTTATTTTTGCTTTTCAAGGCAAAAGATTTACTCTAGAACTGCAATGTCCTTGTCTTTCTAGAGTGGGTATCACATGTACCAACCACTGATGGGCAGACCAACTCTGAACCTGCCATCACTGCTGCCAGTGGGAGTTTTGAAAGTGGCCAGGGACTCAGATCACCAGCAAAACCCCAGAATCCCTTGGACAGTGATGACTGCATGGACCTGCCCACATATGTCTCACTCATAGCAGAGCAGAGTAAGACCAATATCAACATCAGAAGTACCCAGAACCTCATTCCTACTGATGGTAGTGCCAAACTCTCTCTAGCAGAGGAAGAGAAAAAGGAACCAGAGAAAAAACAAGGCCAGGTTGAGAAGAACTGTAATCCAGGCCTTAGGTACATTGCAGTTAGGCCTTGTGATGTGGATCCATATAGAGGGGAAGCAGTCCTGGTTCTCTCATCAAACCATAATCCCCTCATTGAGTCTAAAAACAGCAGTGATGAGTCTCTTGCTCATGTAACAGAAAATACCGTACAACTTTGTGATGCCACAAATCACAGCAATGTAAGAGAAAATGAAAACAATGAAGAGGAGTCTGATATTGCCATGCCATTAAATCACTCCATGGATGATGAGAGTGAGGAGGTTCCTCTTACCAGCTTACCCACTGCCTATGCGCATCCAGTTATACCTCCCTTTCCCGGTGATCTCAGAAAAGAGATGACGCACCGTGGAGGCCTAGTGGGCTCCAAGATCATAAAGCGCTCGTCCTCAGTTATTTCCGACTCAGGTATTGAGAGCGAGCCCAGCTCGGTGGCCTGGCCCCTCGAGGCTGCACTGCGAGGCCGACCTCCTTTAGACTTCTCCAGTGAACGGGAGATCCCACAGCAAATAGTGTGTCGTCACCCTGTCCATCTCAGCTCTCTGGAAGGCCTGCAGATGGAAAGCAACGGCAGCCTTCCAAGTGGAGGAATACAGGCCTCACTCACCTCTATTAGCTCCCTGCCCTATGAGGAGGACCAGCAGCAGAGACAGCTCAGTAAACTAACCAAGTCAGTCTCTGCGCCACAGATAAGTAGCCCTGAAGACACTGAGGAGGACTATGTGCTTCTCAACCAGGAAACAGATACTAAGAGCTTAGTGCAGCACCAGGATTCATTTAAGATCAACTGCTCTATATTGAACAGCAACCTGGATTCGGAGCAATCTGAATCATCTCTATTAGACCAGAGTTTAAAGCGTGGCCAAATTCTCAAGGAGAACATTAGCTCTGAAAATTCAAACCCTCCACAGCAGCTGTCAGAGACATACAGAACCAGGTCAGTGTTAAGTGGTGTGTCTGAAGTCTTGCTTTTACAAGAGTCTGTAGAAAGCCCTCATGTGAAGGAAAGTGGTATTATTGGCAGCCAGGGGGAGAATGTAAACCATCAAACACACATCAGTGGAGTGAGCGCCTCAGTGGAAGATGTGCATCTCATTGAAAAGGAAGCAGTGCCCTGCAGCTGTGGAAACAAACCATGTGTGCATAAAAGTGCAGCAGATCAGGAGAGAATTCACACTGGAGATCACCAGACCGAACTGCTTAGCGTTGAGGAGCAGGAGTGTCTGGATCCCTCCCAAACACCTCTAGATCCTTCAGGGCCTCAACACTCCAATGGCCTCCCCAACAATATCACCACCACACAGAGGCCGAGTGACCTTACAGGGCTGATAGCCAATGATATCACATCATATGTTGGCCTCAATGGGATATCAACCAGTGAGAAAGAGCCTTTAGACAGCCAGACTAAGCCCTCTAAGATCCCGAACTCAGGGCTGGCCTTCGTGAATAAGAAGATGGTGGAGGTGGTGAACATGTCAGTGGCCTGTGCCCCGACCTGCCTGCCGTTTTCTTCTGCTCTCAGAGACTCTCCCTCCATCGGGGGAATGTCCGCTCGCCAGGCTACCTCACCTATCACCCATCAGCCTCTGGGCTCCTTTGGTATCATCTCCTCGTCTTCACTCAATCCCTTGAACATGGACGACGAGACCAATGAACGAATGCTAAAGTGAGTTTATGTTTTCACTTAGTGTTAGCAAAGGACAAATTGTGCTGTGTGAATGTGAAGAAGAAATGTGTATGTCTTTGTGTTTATGTAAATGAACAGTCAGAATGCCTCATTATCTTTGTCGATATAGATAGACAGTGACACTAACAGCCAGACAGCAGCTTTATAAAACAAAACAAAAAGAACCAGACTGTGAACTGCAGCCCAGATTAGCTTTCTAGTTAGTATTAGCTTTAGTCAAACAAAACAAAGAGAAATACACAAAAAGAGCCACAGACATTGAACTGCAGCCCTTTTTTCTAGTTAGCTAAATATCTAGTTCACTGTGGCACTTCCAACCACTTAAACATACCTGCAAATTTTAACATTGGTCAGTGTAGACCAATTTTGTAACTACCTTAATAAGCTACAGTTACTAGTACAGGTTAATTTAAATTGTGCCCCTATCCTCTCAAGTTTCAGTCAAACATGTACCCCAGCCCTCCACTTAAGGCTTTGAGGCTAAAGACTTTTCTTCATTTCAGCAATAAAAACATGTTAACCCTAACACTGCATTCAATCATATTCAGATAGGTGGTATCAGTAAATAATGTTTCAGAAAATATAGGCCCGCTTCCAAGAAAAACTTTGTAGGAGTGTGATTATAATCCACACCAACTACAGGAAACAAGTCCAAAACACAAGGTTTTATGGGTATGTGGAGACGGCTGTTGACATCTGGTGCAGCAGCCGGCAGTTACTCATGCTTGGAAAGCCTAGCATAACAAAATGAAGACAGGGCAAATTTGAAGCAAGGAAGTCAAGACGAGGTTAAATGCCTCCTGAGTGTATTAAATCACATCAAAGAGAGCAGACAAATCCGTCATGATTAGCTGAAAATACAGGAACTGGAATCGGATTTGTTTAGATTCCTCAACTGCTAAAATCTGTAACCTGGCAGGATTACAGGGTAATAAAACTTAGAGAAGCTACTTCTAAATCCGTGGGACTTTTGTTTACAATCTGTGGTTTGCTCAGGATTGGGGAATGTGAACTGAAATTAATCAAATACAAAAATGCAAGACAGGAATACCTGTATTACTTGTACTTGTATTTGAACTGTATGGGTTTTAGTGTTATACAAACCTTTTTGTCAAATGAAATCTTAGATCTGCGTTGTATCTGTGTGGATGTAACTAAGATTGCCCATTATGTCTTTGCACATTAATATTTAAATTAAGTTAAGTTATTTTTCTTTCTCTAACACACAGAACACAATGTCTTTTGTTTTGTTTTTTCCAAATGGCATTTCATTTTCTCCAGTTTCTACAAAGCCAAAGAGGAACTTTTCAAAGAGTTGAGCTTTCAGGCCAGCTTGTACGGCGACCTTCCTCACCTGGCATCAGATATGCCCTACTTCCCCCCTGAGGAGGACGACGAGGAGTTTGATGACGGTATACACCTTGTGGTGTGTGTCCATGGGCTTGATGGTGAGTATGCAATCTGCATATAGCTGAATGTTCTGGTTCACTGCAGTCCAATTCCACTGCAAGAACATAATACAAAATTGACATTCTTTTATTTTATATTTTAGCATCTTATTAGAATTGTAAATGTAATACAGTCTCTGACAGTATGTCTTACAAACTTAAAACACTATGTAGTCTTTGAATACTAATTCCTTAAACCATATTCCAGGTGTCTCTTAAATGATTAATGGACCAGAAACATTGTGAATTATTTCCTCTTTGCTTCCAGGAAACAGCGCAGACCTTCGGCTAGTGAAGACTTTTATTGAGCTGGGACTGCCAGGATCCAGGCTGGACTTCCTCATGTCTGAGAGGAACCAGGTACATTTGGAGATGAAGGCGATTAGAGCAAATAGATAACATGTACGGTCACATTTTCTGAAAGTGCTTTAAGGCAATTTGTAGAACGCTGACGGCTGTGCTCTTCCTTTGCCGTTTCCCTGCAGACTGACACGTTTGCAGATTTCGACACCATGACAGACAGGTTGCTGGATGAGATCATTCAGCATATCCAGCTGTACAATCTCACCATAGGGAGGATAAGGTCAGTCGCTCAACTTTAATACTGTGGAACATACACATTACTGCCAAGTCTCCTTTAGATAAGGCAAAGTCAGAACAGGGGTAATCATCAACTTAAGCAGCCTTTCCCTTTGGTCAGTAGGTGGCAGCAGAGACTGTACGTAGATACTTGGACTCACAACCTAGAATCACTGTTTCATGGTAATTTATAGACTGTGCAAACCCAAAGTCGGATAAGTGGCACAAAATAAATGATAAGCTCTTATCATACAGTGCCAATAAGTTTCTGACTTTCACTTGATAGACTGTACTCCTTTATGCAGCAGTGTGTTGCCTAGTTCCGATCAAATTAAGCCATTCATCTTCCTGCTTAATTGCCCTCAATGTGCCAATTTATTTATTTTTTGTAAGAGTTTCTACCCAAGTTTGTTAACTTTCTTTATTGTGGCGCATTCTCATGAGAGTAAGTAGCAAAGACAAAAGCAATGGACTGCCACAACAGCATCTGGTTCTTTCCACATTATTTCTATATTTAGTTTGGTAGGAGACAGATGAGAAGTAGCAGACATGGTGATGAGGGATTTTGGGTAGAGCTCTAACTGAACAGTAATTAAACTAAGTGACAGACATAGCTTGATGAATCTAATATTTCCCACTGCTGGGAAGACACTTTCAATTTGTATGGTATGTCCTCTGTGTTAGCATCATTAAGTTGTCATTGCCTTTGAGAATGTTTAAACATTTAACAAGTTAATGAATATCCTCTAATTACCAATGTTGTAACAAAAATCTTCAAATAGCCTCCGTTGGAGCTAGTTCCTACTTACCGAAGAGTCTATAATAAGATATTGCACAGTGTCGTACTGTAGGTCAGCAGCGTTGGAGGCACTTCCAACCGCCCACTCAAGTTGCAAGTTTATCTCTCTGAAAGTTGTTTTTCTTCGGCCAACAGCTTCATTGGCCACTCTCTGGGGAACATCATCATCCGCTCGGTGCTGACGAGGCCTCGCTTCCGCTGCTATTTGCCCAAACTGCACACTTTCCTCTCGCTGTCGGGCCCACACTTGGGAACGCTGTACAACAACAGCACATTGGTCAGCACAGGTGAGAGCCACCGCGCAGCAGTGGGAAAACCGCACGCTGCAGATGTGCTGTATTTACAATGCTGTGCAGCGCTGCATTTCGATATTTTGTGCTCCTCAGCAGCATCAAGTCTTTTATCTAACAACATCATCCGTGTGTGTTGCTTAGGTCTGTGGTTAATGCAGAAGCTGAAGAAATCAGGATCCTTGTTGCAGCTCACCTTCAGAGATCACGTTGATCCACGGAAAACATTCCTCTATCTCCTGAGTCAGAAACCAGGTACCGACTGAGAGCGGACAAATTTGAAACCGAGACAGTATATTGACTGCCTCTCTTTACAGACTATTACTTGAAAGACAGTCTATTCAAATATTCATGAAAATGTTGTCATCTTGTCTTTTTTGTCAAATTTCTGTACGTGTCAGCTCGCTAACACTCAAACCCCTGCCAGCGAGCTATGAGAGGCCTGTGAGAGGCCTCCCCACTGTGTGAGTGGAACAAAGCAGTCGTTTGTCACACAGGCTTGAAGAAGATAAGCCTGAAAACACTTTTTTACCCCTCCAGCGCTGTGGCAGACTGACAAAATGATCCAAACCCTGTCATTGGAAACCCACCAGTGCACTCTCTTAAAAGCGCACTGACAGGAGACTTGAGAAAGAAAACGCAGTTTTATCATATCAAGCCTGTCGTTGTACTTTGTGATTGTGCTTTGCGTTTTACAACCAATTCACTCCTTTCCTCTGTCTTCTTCTCTCTCCACCTCACTCTCTCTAACACACACACACATTCTGCAGTCTCATCTACTTGTTTTTTTTAAATCCTTTTAGGGATCCAGTTCTTCAAGAACGTGGTGTTGGTGGCATCTCCACAGGACCGTTATGTTCCTTTCCACTCTGCCAGAATAGAGATGTGCAAAACTGCTCTTAAAGACAGATCCACAGGTCAGAAATGCATATATTAATGCTATGTTGGATTCCCTTTTTTTCTCCTAATACCTACCGAATACTGAGTACCAATCCAATAGCAGTCTGTCTGTAAACATCACTGTGCGGGAATAATTGGGATTTATTGACACTGTAACATTGGAAAGAAGTAATAACACATCCTTTGCCTTACAAATGAAAGTTAAATTCGAAGCTATAGCAGCATTATTTAGTCTAGTAAGGCCAGGTTATAGTGGCTAATGTCAGCAGGCTTTAGATAGATATTGCTGTGTAACTGTTCACTACGGTGGCCCTGAAGTGCAAAACACAAACACAAATCAGAAAACACAACACATTAACAGAAAACACAACACATTAATTCCTAACAGAAAGGGTAGGTACTCCTACCGGAAGACGTGGGTGCTTATTAACAAGGATCAGACTGTGCACCTAGCTGGTCTCATGTAAACATGAGCGCTATTGATGATTCAATGTTCGCTATTATCAGGCATTATTTTGATGCAGGACATACATATGAGGTGATACTTGACATGCTGTCAACGTTTCACGACATCACAATGAGTATGCGCACTCTGAAGACACGTTTAAAA